>JAOTQQ010000016.1:2258941-2271788 GCA_026546715.1 Gallinago undulata | reverse complement strand
TCTTTTTCTTTTTCTTTTTCTTTTTCTTTTTCTTTTTCTTTTTCTTTTTCTTTTTCTTTTTCTTTTTCTTTTTCTTTGTTTTTAGAGGAAAGAGACAAAACCCAAAACACTGAGATGAGAAGGAGCCCGGGGGTAGAAGGGGCTTGGCTGAGCCTGGGTGAGCAGCCGGCACAGCGCTGCCTGCCCTGGTCTGGGAGACGCTGGGTGGATGTTACCACCGCTCCCTGCGCCTGGAGAGGCTGGGAGCAACCCAGGGAGCGTGGAGAAATCGGGCAGGTTGTGTCCATGCTGTCCCAATGTAGCCAGGTATCCAGGTTAAACTGAGATACAATGCCTTCACTGTAACACATGAACTGTAGCACTGGGGGAGGATGGCAATTTGCAGCTAAATTAGTAATTTTAGGGGTAAAATACTATTTTTTTTTTGTTTTAGAGAAAATAACATGATGCTTTGTTAGACTTAGGTGGACCAGCATTCCTTGAAAGAAAGGAGATGTTCCAGTCCCTTGACCCTAAAATCTGCCCGGAATACGTGCATCAGGAATGGCACTGCCCTGCTAGAGACATCAAACTCCATCACACCTAAAAGCTTTTTTGGGTCTCATGATGCTAGCAATACGCAGAGGTGGGGAACACCAGTTTTCAGTGAAGAATAAAGAAAGAGGGACTGTTTTTGCCTTCTGGATGCTTCAAATGCAAGTATTGTTGCTATAGACTCTGGGGTAGGGATTTCTTAGAAACACCATCTTGCTGATGAAATTTGCATATGAAATTTGGTTATGTTAATTGTACGTAAGTGCGTGGAAGGTGGTGTTTCTTGATGGGTAAGGGTAGGAGTGCACCTAACCTGCTTTCCAGCGAGTGCTGGGAGCATCTCTAAAGGTGTGTTGTCACAGCCTAATTTGGGTGCCCTGTGATGTGTCTGTTTTGCAGGCTAAGGAACACCAGGGTCACAGCATCCTCTCTGAATAAGCCTATGTCTGACCGGCCTGTTGTTGACACTGCCACTAATAGCATAATATTAAGTTTTGGGAAGTCCTTATAAGGAGGATTTTAACCTTGGTTTTTGTGGTAGAGTTTTCCAGGTCCCATCTCTTTTGTAGGGCTGTGGTACCAGCAACTGTAGAGTTGGGGGGAAAGTTTTTTTTTTTTTTTGCCCAGATGGAGACTTGATCTCTATCTGCTGATGTGAGCTAGCGTCTCCAGTGGCTGTTGAGCTCCGCACAGACTGTTTGCTGCTTTACAGGTGGCTTCACTTCTGAGTACAGTGTTGGCTTCTTCCCTAGTGCCCAAGTGAGAGCCAAAATTAGGTTTTCTCAGCTATGTCAAGCCAGCAGGTATGGGGTGCCAGCCAGATCTTCTTGTCGTTATTTGTCCCTGAAGAGTTGGCAGTGTGGATGACTGAGGGTCCACTGCATCCTTGCTCACGTTCTTCTGTCTGCAGCAAATGATCTGATGCTGGGAGGCAATCAGGGATAAACTGTGGGCCAATTTACAACTTGCTTGGACCCCCTGCAGCTTTTTCACTCCCATCGCAATTCTGTGTGCTGGGGATGCACACATTATAAACGCTTCCCTCTCTCTATCTAGGGAGGGATATTACTCTTGTTTCAAAACATGCCACCCAACTTACTGAATTGGCATCTCCCAGCACCAAAAATAACGTACCTGCCCCTTGCTGCTCACTCCAGTCTCTGCTTTCCAAGTGTGTCATACATGGAGATAGCAGAAGGACGGTCAGTACTTTGGGGAAGAGTGACCAGGCCATTGAAGGTACAAAGATGCCTGGCAAGTGGCCCAAGGATCTGAAGGTGGCATGTTGCTTTCTAGCATTCAACAGGGAGCATTTGGTGCCATGTGGCCTGTGGCCACGTCCTTGTGCCAGCATGAGTGTGTGCTGGAGTGAGGATGGGGAGAAGGCGAGGGGGCTCTGGTGGCTCTCCTGGCCGTGCTGCTGATCAGGGGGTGCAGCCAGTGGCATATTGGTTTCCCTGCATCAGGTAGTGCTCTTCATACTTTCTCTGTTGGAAATGTGTCATTTTCACCAGGACCTGCTCAAACGCCTGGGCCTTTACTGTTTCTGATGCAATTTGCAATTAGGGCTGATTGGAGCAGGCTTTCCTTCAGATATTGAACACTAGTTGGCTGGTAAAAGTTTGGGCATGTGTGCTGCTGGGCTATGTGTTACCTGAAGATATGTGAGAGCAAAGGCAGGTTGCAGAGCTACAGTCAGGAGGAATGGGGGTTCTTTCAAAACCCATCTGCCGTCCAGCCCCTGGGTTTTGGCTGCCCATAAAGCCACAGCTGTGCTTCTGAGATCGTTTAATTTCATACGTCATCTCCAGATTTCCTACTTGCTGACAAAAGCGTTAATGGCTTGAAAACAAGCACTGCTTTTGAGGTGCAGCCTCCCCAAATCACATTAAAAGAGCTGGTGTCATCCTTTCTTGTGAGGAATACGCATAGTGCAGCCACAGGCTGTGTGAGAATTTTTTTTCTTCCATTCCTTTTACTGGGCATGTTTAGTTTGGAGAAGAGGAGGCTGAGGGGAGACCTCATTGCCCTCTACAACTCCCTGAAAAGAGACTGTAGAGAGGTGGGTGTTGGCCTCTTCTCCCAAGGGAATAATGACAGGACCAGAGGAAATGGTCCGAAGTTGGGGCAGAGGAGGTTTAGATTAGATATTGGGAAGAATGACTTTCCTGAGAGGGTGGTCAGGCACTGGAACAGCCTGCCCAGGGAGGTGGTGGAGTCACCATCCCTGGAAATACTTAAGAAATGTGTAGACATGGCTCTTCAGGGCATCCTCTAGTGCCTGAGATTATTGGTTTGTGGGTGGGTGTGATGTGGTGGGGTGTTGTGTTTTTTGTTTTGTTGTTTTGTTTTGGTTTAGATTTTTTTTTTGAGGTTGGACTTAATGATCTCAGAGGTCCCTCCCAACCATGGTGATTCTCTGATTCAGTTCTGTATTGGTGCTTTATAACTTTGTCTAAGATTTATTATATGACTTTTTTTTGAGTGCAGCCTTTGTTCACCCTGTATATATGTATTTTTTAGACTTTGAATTTTCTCAGGTTATTGGTGTGATTACAGCACTACGTTGGCACTACAGTTGGTTCACAGAGTAATTTATTTCAAGGATTATCAATTTACTGGGTATCTCTTGCAGCAGGAGGGGTTGTATCTGATAGAAGTTAAATCCCTGCCTTCTTTGCCACCACTTCTAGCTGGATTTTACTTGTCAAGACAACTGTAAACCTTTCCAAAGCCTCAGAGCATCAGTAAAAGGAAAAAACCAAATTCTTTGGTTTTGCGTTAGATGTGCTGAGGTTGTTAGTGCTGGGCCTCTTCTTGTTAGCACCCTGTGATTTCACAGCCCAGTTTGTGTAAAAGTCAGTTCTTTGCCAGCCGAGAAGGGAGGCAAGGATGCTTAGCATAGAGTTACCAAACAGAATTTATTCTTTTTTAGTTTAGCTATGTGTGTAGTGGTACCTCAGCACGGAAGACACAGATACAGAGGAAAGCAGGGATTATGTATGTGACAATACATCTATATAGACTAGTCATGTTTTTGATGTTAAGGCGTGGGCTGATAGGTTACTGTTGCTGGCATAATCGGTGTGTACTTGTCCCTTGCAGGACGTGTATGTGCTTGTTCCGTGCAGGTGGTACACGCGTCACGTATGATCGCACATGTGTGGTCAGTGGTGTGATGATCTTCCTTGGTGTAAATCCTTGTCCCCTACAGGTGGTAGTGGTGTTTATCCTTGATTCCAGTCAGTTGCTGTTCTGTCTGTGGTTATACGCCTGGTTCCGTCAAAGGGTAAATCTTCTATTGTCATTGGTATGGGGTGTTCGCAGCTATTAAGAGCTGGCTGCGTCTTCAGGTCACATTGACCCTGAGGTAAAAGCTTATAGTCTCAGGTAGCGTGCATTCTTTTAAGCAAGTCATATTGCAATTACCATCTCACCTTTCACATTTGTCCCTAACTAAGGATTTCTCCCAATGTTTGGGAGTAAACAATACTCTAAAATTCATGCCGTTTAGAAATGCAAAATGTATTTGTTCATGACAAGGAATCACGTTATAGACTTTGATCAATTGATCAGTAGCTCAGCAGATGTAAAAGGATATTTTCTGTTCTTTTGATGTAATCTTAATTTTTTTTCCAGTGGAAGATGCACATAGAGAAACATTAAACCCTTGATTGACAGCTTGCTTAAAATAAGAACACGATAGCTGCTTTTTCTTTGATTTTTCTGCTCAAACCACAGGTTTCTGCATTTATCATCGTGACGGAGCTTTCTTCATCATTGTTAGCGTTCAGTGTTGTAAGCTAAATCCTCTTTCATCTTTATCTCTCTCGGCTTCTGCAACGAGGATGCTGTGATGATGCTGAGGGAGATGCAGCAATTAACTCTATGCCAGGATTTAGCTCTGCCCTCAGTCGAGCTAGAGATGCTGTGGAGAGGTTGCCAGAGACATGCAAGCCTGCATCCAGGTTTTTGCTGCATCCCTGCTGCTGAGAGAGATATAGATCATACCCAGAATTATTGCCTGTCCCTGTGGAAGAAGGGGATGCCTAGAGATGTTGATTTGCAAGGGAGATCGATCTGGGCACTGGGTTTTCACTCTGCCTCAGCACCATCTGTGAGAATGAGGTGTTGAGACCCCTCCAGTGATGCAGGAGCTGCGGGATTTTTCAGTTCTGGCGCCGAAGCTGCACTCATGGTGAGGTCTCTGTGGCGCAATGGACGAGCGCGCTGGACTTCTAATCCAGAGGTTCCGGGTTCGAGTCCCGGCAGAGATGATCTCCAGGCAGGTGTCTCTTTTCTTTTAATGCATCTTCTTTTCTAGGTCCCAATCCATTACATTTATAGCACCCCTGAGGGCTTCAGACAGGAAGATAATGACTTTTCACAACACCCTCTCTACAGCTGATGCACGTAACAGTTGTGTGCTCCCTTTGTAAGGCATCTCTCTTTCATCAGGGTCCCCTTTCCTCATTCCTTTTGGTATCTCCTGAATAGCTAGGTGTTTTAACCCCACTTTTTCCCCTGATATTGCTCATGGGTCCCATCTTTGATACCTGTTTAAGAAAATGATTGTGCTTTCCAGTAGAAATCAGGCAGATAGGCAGCCTTCTGTTGATATTTCCTGTGATAAATGAGGTTAATTCCTTTTCAAATGCCTGGTGAAAAACGTGGGTCTATATTCTGAATTTCCACCTGTGGTGGTGTAGAACTCCTGGGTCATGTTGCGATGTCAGGACAAGCCAACCTTCTGTTCTTGTCCTGGTTACATCTGCAGTGGGTTGGGATGGTTAGGCATTCCCCAGCTGTACCCAAAACTCCTCCTGCCTGGACTGTAGTCCTCTCTGGAAGGTACCAGAATTATCTGACAAGAATTGTGGCCAAAACAGAAAAACATTGGCCAAAGTCAGTCATCTCTTGATACTATAAAGAGTGATCTTAAGTGAGACCCTTTGAGCCCTGCAGGATCGCAGTGGGCTGTGACACCATGTCTCACCCTGAGCCGAGACATCTTTCGGGGAAGATTACTTGAGAAAATGTAGGTAGGCATCTGTGCCTGTCACCTGTGTGTGTCTGGGAAAGTGGCTCTAGTGCAACTGAAGACGCCAGCGAGTCAAAAAAAGGCATATTTGTTCAAAAAATGCAAAAGTTCTAGTGACCTGTATCAACAACTGTACCAGAGATGGTGCCAAATAGTTTTTCCTCCACTCGGCTGTAGTCTTCACAAACCTTCATGAAAGAAGGAAGCTTTAGATTCTTATGCTAAAGGGTTTTGTCCCCTCTTAGCAGAACGTCAACTGCCACCGTTTCTCCAGGGTCGCCCTTTCTTCTGCCGAGACAGCACAGGACGGATGGAGAGGATCAGGAGTGCTCTGTGAGTACAAGGTACATCTGCGATGTGGGTCTGCATTTTTCCCAAGGTCCTTGTACTATGGACTTTGAAGTTAACACGAAGGATGTGCCAGCTCTCCTTCAACAGTTTTTTCTATGAAATATTTTAACAAAATACAAAAAATAAAATAAGGTCTAGTCCGGAGCATGTTATACCTGTGCAAAGCTTACTTCCCTCCATTTATTTTCTCTTCCTGTAAGCATAATCTTCTCTTTCTGCATGCTATCTATTAAATGACACTGTGAAAATAATTTTTTACTAAAAGAGGGAAAAATCTTTGTAAGAGTTCAGAAGAACCAGGGTTTGTTTTCATGATGAAAGCTTTATGCTTTTTTTAGTCGCCACAAGACTTCTCACTCTCTTTGCACCTGTTTGTCAATCTTTGGGTTCTCAGTTGTAACAGTCGAGATGTCATAGAACCCTGTTCCTCTGAGTGTTAGGCACAGCCAAAAGTGTTGACCAGTCCGCTGGTCCTTTTTGGTAGCCTGATGGATTGGAGCGCCAGCAATTTGATTCTCCCCTTCCGCCCCCAAAATAAAATCATTTGGGGAATCTTGCTTTTTTGTTTTCTATGCTAAACGAAACTTTAAAAACCAGTTAAAGTTGTATAATTTACAAACTGTCTTGCGCTATTTAAGCTGCAACTGCCAGTATAGCTGTACCATGAAATTTATGAGGTCTACTTAAGCAGTTAGGTATTTGATCTAAATCATTATAAAAGGAGAGGTTACTGAAGGTAATGTGTTCCCCCTCCGATATTTAGACAGAATGCTCTGAAGTGCTTTATTTCTGTCTGGCTTTCAGTGGCACATTTCCCTGGTGGTACAGTAGCATCTCTCTTGGGCAGTGCCACTGGCCAGAGTCCCTCCATGTTGCGTAGCACACAAAATCCCCCTAGTGAAGTTATAACTACATAGACAGTGTAGGGTATCAATTCACGGTTGTGCAAGTTAAATGAGTGCCAAGAGAAAGCCAAATACTTTTATAGTAGAAGTATTTTTATTGGATGTATATAAATGTATGCCTTGTTGTAGCCACCTTGTGCTGCTCGACAGATGCCCTAGCCTGGGTTTGCAGCCGGTGGTGGAGCTGCCTGAGGGGAAGGGAACAGCCCTGGGTCTGGTCTTTTTGTGCATTTTGTTTTGTTGAATAAAAAAAGGGATGCATATGTCTTGAGGTGGTGGTGGTGATGTCATTTGAAGCACCCCCAAAGTCACCGGCGGAGGAGCAAGTGAGAGGGGAATGGGGGAGTTATGTCCGGTTCCCCCCGAAAGAGGTGGGTCACAGCCTCAAAATGTTGGCTAATTTGGGGGTGGGGGTTATTCTGGTTAAAAAAATGTTAAAACCTGTAAAATATGGGCACGAAGCATTGAAATGGAGAACAATCTCTCATTTTAATATGTATTGGAAAATAATACTCATTTATGTGTGTAAAAAGACTTCAAAATAAAAACATCTAATCTCTAAGTATTCTATGATTCTATATTATATAAAGGAGTTTAGAATATGAAAGGAGTTTTAAAAGATTTATTTATAAAGATATATTAAAGTGTCAAAAGGTATGTCTAAATGGATAGCTAGTCTAATTAGATGTTCCATATAGTAAGTGTTAATATATGTCTAAATAGATAAATATAGAATATCTTTATATAGATTATCTTTAACAGATATTCTATATAAGTTCCTCCCAGAGGAGGAAAAAAAAGCAAACAACTGTCAAAAAAAACGAACCCAACAGCGAGTCTGCTTGTCCCTGCAGTGCACCAGCCACATGTGGGTGCTGGTGTCAGGTGCAGAGCGATGCAGCATCCCTGGGGCTTGTTCCAGGATGAAAATTCCTATTTGGCAGGAATTTTTTATTTCCCTGTCTTTTTTATTTCTTAACCCCCCCCGCCTTTTTTATTTCTTAACCTCCCCCCACCTTTTTTATTTCTTAACCCCCCCCGCCTTTTTTATTTCTTAACACACCCCCCCGCCTTTTTTATTTATTTCTTTAGGTGCACTGTATTTTCTTGGAGTTCCTGATTTTATTGATCCTTCCAGATGATGAAGAGGAGCCTAGAGACTGCATGATTTATCCAGTTGGCCAAATGACATGGTGCATTTGAGGAGGGTGATATTGCGTGGAAGGTCCATGTTGACTTTTGTGATGCTCACTGTGTGTGGAAAGGCTTGTTCCTTCTTTGCCTTCCCCTCCCCCCCCCCAGGTGATGATGAGGAGCCTAGCAACTGCAGGATTGATCCAGTTGGCTTTAAGAGAGCCAAGGGTCTTACGCTGTCCTCCACAAGGAAAACCACAATCAGCTAAGTTGAGGGTCTGGCACTGGCAATTGTTTGGGGCAGGGAAGGGAGATGGTTGGGAGTTGCAGGTTTTTGGTGCAGAGACAATGGCCATCACTGCTCGGGCTGCAAATGGGGACAGGGCAGAGAGCTGGAAGCCCTGCCTGCCGGGAGGTGGTTTCGGTCCCTAGCCGGAGTGATGCAGGCTGAGACCGGTCACCGCTCATCACCCTAATGGAGGCTCAGAGCGGGCTGTGTGAGGAGACGCCGCCCGGCGGCCGCGGATCGGTACTGCAGGTGAGGGGGTGCTCACCCAGCTCCCTCTGGGCGGGGCTTCGCGGCCCTTCCGCAGCTGGAGCGCATGCGCCGTTCCGCGAAGGCCTAACCAGCACCGGGCCTGAGGGCGAACCGGCCCCGCCGGGGCTCCCCGCCACCCGGAGCAGCTTCTGTGCCACCGGCCTGCAGCCACGGCTGCCCCACCCGGCCCCGAGAGCGGCCATTAACACTCCGTTACCGGCTGTAACCGCGCACCGGCGCTCCCGGAAGTGCCGGTCAGTCTTCTGGGTGTCCATCTTTAGTCCGGGAGAAAACACCGGAAGCACCCCTCAGTCCTCCGGCGTCTGTCTCTATGGCCCCGCGGTCCTCCAATACCGGAAGTGCCTATCACACCTCCAGAAATTCATCTCTATGGCCTTTCCGGGCTACCGGAAGCGCCTGTCAGTCCTCCGGCGTCTGTCTCTATGGCCCCGCGGGCCTCCAGATACCGGAAGTGCCTATCACACCTCCGGAAGCTCATCTCTATGTCCTTTCCAGTCCTTCCGGCTACCGGAAGCGCCCGTCAGTCCTCCAGAAGGCTGTCTCTATTCCCCCACGGTCCTCCAGGACACCGGAAGAGCCTGTCAGTCCTCCCAAGCCGATCTCTATGGCTCCACAGTCCTCCAAGGCACCATACACGCCTGTTGCCCATCTGAAAATCACATCCTCCCGCTCTTCTTCCGAATGTACAGGTGGTGCCCAGTGACAGGACAAGAGGAAATGGCCACAAACTTGAGTATAAGAAGTTCCACCTAAACGTGAGGAGGAACTTCTTTACTATGAGAGTGGTAGAGCGCTGGAACAAGCTGCCCAGGGAGGTGGTGGAGTCTCTTTCTTTGGAGACATTCAAAAGAATGTCCCGCCTGGACAAGTTCCTGTGCAACCTGCTCTAGGCAAATCCACCGGTGTGGGGGTTGGACCACATGATTTCCAGAGGTCCCTTCCAACCCCATATGAATCTGTGATTATGAATCAAACACAATATCAGAATACCACGTTTGAACTACCACATGTAGACACAAAGAGCAATTAAATTATACAACACATAAGGCACATTGCACAGGGCCAAATCAAATAACCTGGAAGAAATCCCCATCAAGATATGACACAATATTCTGTCTAAAAACATGATATGAGCTCTCTGTTTTAATCTCTCAGCAAGCTGGAATTCAAACTTTTCAGACAATCTACCAGAGCTCATCGTACAGAGGTCTGTACAGCCGAGCCCTACATCCGGCACCAATAAATCTCTCCTGGTTTAGACCGGATTGACCCATCAGAATGACAGATGGCCCCTCCTTCCCCCTTTTACGGAAAAGAGAGGAAAGAAAGACATAAAAGAGATTTATGAGTTTAGGAAAAAATAAACTACCTTAATGAAAATATTAATAAATAATGAAATAATAAATAATAATGAGGGGAAAAATACAGTATATACAAAACCATACCAACCTCCCAGGATGAAGATCACATCAGGAAAGTCCCAGGCTGGACTCGGTAACAGACAGGAGGCATATTCCGGATCTGGAGTCAGGAACGCTCAGATCAGGATCAAAGACAGGCAAAGAGGCAGGGTCCTCCTCAGATGCTGACCATTGAAGGAAGAGAGCTGACCCTTTGATCCCTCAGCTTTTATACTGAGCACCATGCAGATGGGATGGAATCCCCTGTTGGTCAGTTTTGGGTCACCTCTCCTGTCCACTCCTCCCTACAGGTGTGACCCCTCTACACTTTTTCCACTTCTGACCCTCCAATGGGGCAAATAACAAATTTACCTGACTTTGGCTGTTACAGCAATTAGTATAAGCAAGGGCCTCTCTGCACACCTCTCTTTGGTGTAATCAGGTCTCATCACTGTAAGTGTGAACAGGTTCTGAAAAATGTGCTGTTAACTTCAGAGTTTAATTAGAAGAGACATAGCTTAAAAGAATAATTACTGAACAGAAAATGGGTTCTGTCTTACCTCAAACCAGGACACGTCTTTCTCAATCTAAGCCCCTGAAAAATTAAGTTTCATTACCCAATGGGTCTCACTGCTGACCCTGCAGAAGTAGCTGCAGTCCCAGAGCAGGTCTCATCACCTCCAGTAAAGGCCACCTCCTATGTTTAAGGCCCTGCACCCCCCCCAAGCGAAGATAGAAGATGTTTTGGCTCCTCCGGCTGCCTTTATGGCTGTGGGGGGGCTGGCCCTGCCCCTGCCCCAGGGGATTGTGGGGAGGGCGGGGTGCAGGGCCCGGGTTTATAAGCCCCAGACCCTGGGGAAGGAGCTCATTCTGCTCTAGGGCTTCTCTGGAGTAAGGTCTCTGCTGAGCTGTTAGTGACCTGTAGCTTTGGGGGTCTCAGGGGTGTTTGGGTATTGAGAGGGGAGAGCTTCAGGAGCAGGAAAGGTTAAGCAGTATATACAGCAGGAAGTAGATTTTTCTTTCTGGCTTTTTTTTTTTTTTTTTGATTTTTCCTCTTCCCTTTTGGCATTTTTTTCTTCTTTTTTGTTTTTCTCCCTTTAGTGTTTTTTTTTTCCTTCTTTTTTGTTTTTTTCCCTCTGGCAGCTTTTTCTTTTTCTTACTTTTGGTGCACCCTATTTTCTTGGACTCTCTGATTTTATTGATACTTCTAGAGGAAGAGGAGCCTAGAGACTGCAAAAATGATCAAGTTGGCTGATTGACATCACACATCTGAGGAGGGGGGCTGTTGCCAAAAAGGTCCATGTTGACCTTTGTGATGCTCACTGTTGTGGGTGGAAAGGGTTGTTCCTTCTTTGCCTATTCCCCCCCCCAAGGTGATGAAGAGGAGCCTAGGGGCTGCAGGATTGATCTAGTTGGCCAATTGTGGTTTTCCTTGCGGAGGATGACTTCAGACCCCTGGCCCTCTGAAAACTAAGTTGAGGGTCCAATGCTGGCAATTGTTTGGGGGAGGGAAGGGCCAGGGTTGGGACTTGCAGGGAGGGGTTTTAAAGTCCGAGTGGGGCAGGGGGCCATCCCGGAGCAGTCCCCTCTGGGTAGGTAGAGTCAGTGGGTTTCTCTTCAGCCCAGAGGCATCGTGTACCAGGCAGGGCAGTTTCAGTTGTTGTCTGTTGTGTAGTTTGTGTGGTCTGTCTTCTGTGTCTTAGATGTTTTTCAGGTCTTGATGTCGTTGTTGCTCTTTGTGCTCAAGGGGCACAGTGTGCACCCCAGGCACCCCCCATAGTGTCTGGAACTCCTGCCCTCATCGCCATCGTGCCCAGTGGGTGCTTCTTTTCTTGCCTAACAGTCTTCAAGCGTGGATCAGACCTGCATCTGGAAAGTTTTAGGGTGGTCCTGTTATTCTGTCCTCATTCCCGGCTGCGTGAGCAGCTCTGTTCTCTAGCCATCTGTTTTTGAGGACTGGGATTTCTTCCCTGTATCCTTACGTTCCCAGGTCTTGAAGCCAGGCTTCTAGCGTGTACATCCCCTCTGCTTTGGCAGGATCTTCTTGTAATGGGCCATTACATTGGATTCTCTTGTGGCTTGGCCGTAGAGCCTCCTGACGCCAGGGCTGCGGCCGTGCAGGTCTTCTTGCCTGAGGGCGGCTCTGGTCTGGAAGTCCTCCTTCTTGCGGAGAGTGTTGTCTGATGTCTGAGTCACATTGTCTATCGTGTTGTGTGGTGCTGGGCTGCTGCACAGGGGTGAGTTTGGCATGGAGCTGCCCTGCCTGGGGGTGTAGAGTCAGGGGTAGGTGGAAGAGCAATAAGGGTCTGTGGTTAACATGTTGATCTGCCCAGGTCTGTGTTGTCCAGCACAGCAGTAATGTTATTTCTCTTGGCCTCCCAGGGGCTAAAAGCGATGACAGGTGGCTGAACAGGGATTTTTTTGGAAGAGGTTGGCGTTGAGGGTTGCGATGCTGGTTGCCAGCACTGTTCTGTGCATTTTGTGTTTCTATTGCAGATGGTGAAGAGGATCCAGGTGACTACAGAAACTTCCCGGCTCGCTGATGTGCATTGGCAGTTTTGTGTTGAGGATGGATCCAGACCCCTGGATGTCATAAAGCTAAGTGGAGGGACCAGGGCTGGGGAGGGATTGGGAGGGGGTGACAATTGACAACTGCAGGAGGGGGTTTTGAATTTAACATAGGGTAGAGGGCCAGAGGAGCATCCAGGAGCATCGTGACAAATGAAGGGAGCGGTTTACTCTTCAGCACGAAACCAGTGTTTGTCAGGCAGGGCAGTTCTAGCCTCTCTCTGTGGTGTACTTTGTGTGGTCTGTCTCCTGTGTGTTAGACTTTGTTTAGGCTATGATGTTCTCGTTGCTCCTGTTTCTTGAATAATATCTTCTTTTTGTCTTGAGGTCTCTATAGCTCTTATGCAGTCAGCAG
>JAOTQQ010000016.1:2190234-2203003 GCA_026546715.1 Gallinago undulata | reverse complement strand
GAACTGGACCCAGTGCTCCAGATGGGACCTCCCCAGGGCAGAGCAGAGGGGCAGGATGACCTCCCTCCACCTGCTGGCCATGGTCTTCTTGATGCACCCCAGTGCTTATGGTCTTAACCTGTTTGTCACAGCTTTATTTCAGACTAGTATAT
Source organism: Gallinago undulata (assembly GCA_026546715.1). Taxonomy (NCBI): domain Eukaryota; kingdom Metazoa; phylum Chordata; class Aves; order Charadriiformes; family Scolopacidae; genus Gallinago; species Gallinago undulata. Next base: position 2,202,851 of record JAOTQQ010000016.1, on the reverse strand, counting down.
TCCGGTGAGGGAGGCTAACTCAGCTGGTAATCACAGGTTACATGCGGATGAGAGGAGCATCACTTCAGATACTGCAGAGGATGAACAAGGTACCAGCCCTCCGGAGGTCAGGAACAGGACCCAGGGAACACACCCTGGGACAGGTGAGGAATAAATACACGTCTACGCTTGACAAAAGACACAACCACTACTCCCAGAGGATTTCTTCTGAATCATCTGCCTGTTTCCCATTTTATTCACCCTGATTTGCAACGGGTTTAAGCCAAGCTGGAATATTAATGCAAAGTCAAAGCTAGTTCGTCGTTGCTGTGTAGTGTAAAACATCCTGGGATATCGGCTGTCCCGTGGTAACTATCCCTGCTCTTCACCCATGGAGAACACCAGGAGCTTTCCTCATTATAGTCTATTTACTGGGCAGTGAAGACACATACACAACTGATGCTGGAGAAGGAAAAATCCAGTTTACCCAAGGGCGTCTTGCGTGCAGGCAAGAAGACCTGAAGAAAAATTCTGACAAGAATAATTTGGAAGTGGTTCATGTACAGGCAGCACAGACGAGCTGCTTGAGAAAGCCCACGCAAGTGGGAGCCTCTTCTCATCCCCTCAGCTATTTAAATTTACTTTTTATGAGATAGTATAGAGAATAAGCTATTTTTTCTAAAGTTGCTTGGTGAATCATAGAGTCAGAAAATGTGAAGCATCAGTGATGTCCACTTAGAGGAGTGTCTGTCTTATTTTCTTTGATCTGCCCTTAAAATGTGAGGTGATGTCAAGTGTTGTGTGATGTGCCTGTGGAAAAGCCCTAATTTAGTTTCTAAAGAAAAACTGTTCTGGAGCATATTCTAGGCCAGTGGAAACACGCAGATTTCTCAAACATTGTTCCTAACTCTTGGATGATAAATAGCATTCAGGAGAGCTTTTCATCAAGCCCTCACAGACCCACTCTGAGCTGAACTTGAGCTTTTCTGTAGGAAAATGTAGGTGTCTCTTTCTCAGATTATAAAACAACAACAACTAAAAAAACCCAAACTTGCCGAACTTGTTGAAATTCCTTGACAGAGGCACACCAGCCAGGGACTCTTTTGGTGGCTTAATTATTTTTTTTTCATAAGGAGATCTCAGTGAAAGCTACACTTGATAGATGGGGAAGGCTGTGTTACCACCATGTACCCTCTGGTGTTGGAAACTCAAATGCCCACCTTTGCAGGAGAGAGGGAAGAATCTGCTCCATCAGTAAAGCCCCAAATCTGCAACACCAGAAAAAGCCTCTGGAAAAAGGACTGTCCATCCCATGGCCATCACAGCGGTGGCTTCTACGGAGGTGACATCAGGGCTGAACGTCCATTCCGCGGTAGGTCAAGGCTCAAGAGGACAAGCAACTTTGTGAGGGGTGTAAGGTAAATGGAAGATCTGGTCAGAACAGAGACACACATCACATGCTCAGGACCCTCCTGTTGCTTATTCTCTTTCTGACTCAGCTTCTGTGTCTACCTGTGAGATACTTCTTACTGCCTCACTAGTGCAGAACTGAGGTGAAATTCGTTAGTGTTTCTCAAGAGTTCAGTTACTTTGGTGAGACCCGTCATTTGGAAGATGTATGGGTTGGGATGACCAAGTTCTGCATGGCTACCATCTGTAATTTATCCCTGGTTTGATATAGATTCCAATGAAAAGACACATGAGAAACTTCCTCCATCATAGGACCCTTTAGGAGAAATGGCCACTACAGCCATCTGGCTCCTTTCCCTGGGGTGTAGTCTGCATCTTTTTGTGCCGTATAGCAGATAGAACATATAATTTTAATTTTATTGTTTTTTAATATAAAGGGGTGCAAGATGTTTCTTTGGGCTATTTGCATAGTAAACCAATTAATGATACTTGAAGGATTTATTACTGCACAAAATGAAACCCACCCAGAAGTGACGTGTCTAATTTAGAGTGTTTCTGCCCACTTTGTGCACCAGTGGTGGGCACTCTATCAGCTGAACACAGTGCAAGACCAAGGTCCAAACCCAGATCTGAAACCTTCCCTTGTCACTTCTAAAGGCACTTATTGTGAGTTGGAAGGTCAACAGACAAGGGGTAATGGTTTTAAATAGAAAGAGGGGAGATGGAGCTGAGATGTGGGGAAGAAGTTCTTTGGAGTGAGGGTGATGAGAGCCTGGCCCAGGTTGCCCCGAGAAGCTGTGGCTGCCCCATCCCTGGAGGGGTTCAAGGGCAGGTTGGAGGGGGCTTTGGTCTCATTGAAGATGTCCATTCCACTAGAAGGGATGGAACTGGATGGTCTTTAAGGTCCCTTCTAACCCCAAATGTTCTGGGATGCTCTGGCGATTCCACCACTTCCCTTCGTTGGAAGGGACCTTCTAAGTTCAGATGGGCTTCAAGGTCCCTTCCCACCCAAACCATTCCATGATTCAATGACTTTTTTCCCTGGCAGGGACCCAGCCACCATCAGGAGCCCGAAACCTGCACCATCTACTCCATGATTCAGCCCAGCAGGAGGGTAAGGTTGCCCTGCTGTGACCCTGGCCTCTCTGCAGTGGCCACAGAAACTCGTGTCCCTTCCTTTTGTCACCTGGGTGGTGGGTTCACCGTCCCACTCCCGCATCACCTAACGGTAGGTTCTCCCTCTGCTCCCACAGTCTCCTTCTGTCAAGAGGAAGAGGCTGGACCGAGCCTTGGTTTCCACCGCCTACGTAGAGGTAAAAAGCACTGGACCAGTGTGGAGATGAGCCTCCAAAGCTCACCAGCTTTTTGGGGTGCTCAATCTCACCCGTTCTCTTGCAGGCTACAGGGGGTTCTAGACGCTGGTGCCCCCCGTTGCAGACCTCACCCCCAGGTCCTGCTGGCCACCACCTCCCTTAGTGCCCTGGCCACCTCAGCGAGACCTTCCCTTCCCTACCGGCCTGTCCTGGTTTTGGCTGGGATGGAGTTAATTGTCCTTCAGGGGCTCCTTGGATTTGGTCTGAAAGGAAACGTTGGTAATGCATATTGTTTTAGATGTTGCTGGGTGGTGTATATATTAGTCCAAGGACTTTGTTTTTCAGCTTCCCATAGAAGCTGGGAAGGAGCATAGACAAGGACAGGTTGGCCAAGGGGGTGTTCCACCCCAGAGGTGTCACGGTTGGGGTACAAATGAGGGTTGGCCAGGGGACGGGGACCTGCGATCTCTGCCCGGGATGGTCTGGGCAACCAGTCTCCCGGTGGCGAGAGGGACTTGTGTTGTATTGCTTCATTTTGGATATTCTTTTACCAACATTGGTATTATTACTGTTATTTTCCTTCTCTTTTCTTGTTCTATTAAACTGTCTTTATCTCCACCTGTGAGTTTGATGGGTTTTTTTTGGTCCTTTCTCCTCCTTTTCTCCCTGCCCTTCTGGGGTGGAGGGAGAGAACTGAATGAGCTGCTGCGTGGTCCCAGTTTCCAGTTGGGGTTAAACCACGATGGAGCCTCTTCTCCCGGAGCCCCCAGAGACCTCCAGCACCCACCAGGAGCCCACCTGGCAGAGCTGGGGGCTCGCTGGGGATGGAAAAGGTCGGATATGGGTTTCTGCAAGGGTGCAAACCCCGACTGCCCCTTGGAAGCTTCCCTGTGAGGGAAGGAGGAAAGATTCAGTGATTCCTCCTTTGGAGGAAACGGTTGGGAAATCACACATGGATTGGGGGAGAAGAAGGGGATACATGTGATGTGATTGTGTTTAGTGCCAATGTGTGTTCTTGTGTTTTTGTTTTTTTTTCTTTTAAAATGTCTTTACAGGTTCAATACAGCTTGGGAATTTATTTTTAGGTGTGATACGAGCTGAATTGTATGAGGCAATTGTGGTGCTTGTTTAATTAGCTTAATTGGCTATTTTATAGCTTGAAATCTACCTTGGGCAGATGGGGGGTGGGTGGGAGGGGAGTCAGGAATTGCTTTGTTTGTGGCTCAGGAACCTCTGAAGCAAATGGGTTCTCACGGGGAGAAGCACTTGGCAAAGTTTGGGCTGGGTGGGAGAGAGGTGGCCACGGGCTTTGGCTTTGGGCAGGTTGGTCCCAAAGGCCACGCTGAGACCAGAGACGCCACCAAGTCCCTTCCCACCAGTGGCCCTGGGAGAAGGAGGTGGAGGAAGATGGGCTCCGGCTTCAAAGATCTTCCCCCCCTTCCCCTCCCCAAGGCAAGATCAAGGGCTTTTCTTCGAGATGAAAATGGAAGGTGGCACTTCGATGGCAGCCTGGGGAGTGGGAGAGGCTCTCCCCTGGCCCCTCGCCCCAGTCCCTGGATCAAAATAGCTTTGTGGCTGCTCCCTGTGAGACGAGCGTTAATTGGGATCATTAGCCGGGAACTGTGCTGGGAGGCTGGCAGGGGGAGGGAGGGAAGGGGGGGTGTCTGGCTGCCGGGAGGAGCGGAATTTAGGGGGCTGGGCTGGTGGGGATGGGGGCTCAGGCTCAATGTGCTGTCACTGTTGCCTGGGACAGGCTGGTTTACGTTGTCCTGAGCCCTATCCTGGGCTTTTTTTGGGTGGGTGTGGGTAGAATACTCCTTACACCATAAAGGTGTTTCCTTCCAGGTGATGCTGATCACAGAATAGAATCATTTTGGTTGGAAAAGACCTTTAAGACTGTCAAATCCACCCGTCAACCCAACACTGATGAACCCACCACTGACCCGTGTCCCTCAGCACCACCTCTGCCCGGCTTTTCAGTCCCTCCAGGGATGGAGACCCCACCACTGCCCTGGGCAGCCCCTTCCAGTGTTTGACAACCCTTTGGGTAAAGAAATTTTTCCCAATATCCATCCTAAACCTCCCCTGGGGCAACTTGAAGCCATTTCCTCTTGTCCCATTGCCTGTTCCTTGGGAGAAGAGACTGATATCCACCACCACCACCAGCTAGACCCTCCTTCCGGGTGATGATGGAGCTGGCAGCCTGTGGCCAGCTGAATTCAGTAGGAAAAGTTCAGGTGGGATGGAAGTCCCTTGGTGCTGGGGATGGGGTGACACAGTCCTTGCTGAGCTGTGGGGGCTAAAGCAGGAGCTGCATCTCAGACCCCTTTTCATCCCAAAACAACGGGTCCTGCCGAGCAGAAGCATCTGAAGGCGACACCGTGGAGCCTGAGGGACAACCCCATCCATCAACACGTTGTGGTCTCTCCCGCCAAAGCCATGCTCCCATCACAGGGCCGTGATTGATGCTAATGACCTGCTTTTGCGTGTGGGAGATAATTTGCAGCGCCGTCGTTGGTTGTTGGCTGGCGGAGAGTGCTGAGCCAGCGCTTTGCTCCCCCATGGAGAAGTTCGGCTTCCCCCCCATCTTTCCCCAGTTCCCACCAGCCCCGTGTCACTGGGACCAGCGGATGGGTGCCGGGGATCCGGTCGTGGCACCAAGTTATGCTCCTGGGAAAAACCGCCCGGCGCTGAGGTGGGCTGTCCTCCCCGATGGACGAGGAGGGGGACGGCTGAAATTAAAGTGGGTCAGGGCTCAGCGGGAGCCCTCCTCATCCTTTGTTTGTGGGAAGACGCCAGCAGCCGTTTGCCCCCCCCCTGCCAACGCAGGGGCTGCCCTGGCCTCTCCTCCCTGCCCCCAACCCTTACCATCCAGGACAAAAGCCCTGAAATGTGGTCTTTCAGTAAGGAATCCAGGCTATGGGTTCAAACAAATCTTTTTGTTCGAAGCATCTGCCCCTTCCCAGCTGGAGGCCGAGCGTGATGGGGCTGCAGCACGTGGCTCTTCCATCGGGGGAGTCATCCCTACCCTCGCCTTCTCACCAGGGTGATGGGGACACCCCGAAAGATCTTGGTGATCTCTGCTCAAACTGGGGGTCCTCGATAGATGGGGCTGTGGAGATGCTCACGAGCTAGAGCATCTCTGTGCTGAGGGAAGGCTGAGGGACCTGGGGCTGAGAAGAACAGACTGAGAGGGGATCCCATCGATGCTGAGCGAGAGCTGAAGGGTTGGGGGGTGAGAGAATGGGGCCAGGTTCTTCTCAGTGGTGCCCAGGGACAGGACAAGGGACAATGGGGACAAAGTGGGACATGGGAAATGACCGTGAGGGTGGCAGAGCCCTGGCAGAGGCTGCCCAGAGAGGGTGTGGGGTCTCCTTCTCTGGAGAGATTCCAAACCCGCCTGGATTTGCTCCTGTGGGACCTGCTCTGGGTGCCCCTGCTTGGGCAGGGGGTGGGACTGGGTGGTCTCCAGAGGTCTCCTTTTCAGCCCCCACCAGTCTGTCACGGCACACTGTGGGGCCAGACCTTGTTGAGGACGCAGACATGGGTGTGCAGGTGGAGAAACGGGAGCTCTGTGGGTTGGTTACAGCAGGTGGAAAGGGGAGATGTGACCCCCTGGGGGGTCTGAATTTCATTTACCATCAGGATGGTGGGGTGCCTTTGACGGGGGAGGCAGAGGGGGGCGGTCAGCGTGGTGTTTCCAGGAAGCCTTCAGTTGCCTATTTTTGAGAAAGCCTTTGGTTCCTCTTCCGCCCACAGGCTACCTCCCGGTTACGCGGTGCCCCCCTCAGCCCCTTTCCTCCAGCGCCCCTTTCCTGCTCCGGGTTGAGGGATGGTGACGGGGGGCTGCAGGCTCAGGGAGGGGGTCCTTGGTGAGCAGCTGCCCGGCAATGAGGATTTCCACCCCACGGTTTGGGTGCGGACGCAAAGAAAAATGGCGGCGGGGCTTATAACGGTGCTCTTCTTCCTCATCTTCATCACGCAAGGTATGAGACCGGGTTCTCCTGGGACGAGGGTGCTGGGTTTGGGGCACATGGCTTCAGGAATGGTGGGGGACCCTTGGGGAGGTGCCAGTGGGTAAACCCACCCTTTCTCCATGCTCTTTCCCGGCTTCTCCTGGAAGTGTCCTGGAAGTGTTGACCCACCATCTCCCTTCCAGCGGAAGCTCCCATCATCATCGTCATCATCTTCACCTTCACCAAACTGGGGGTGAGGGGTTGCTCTGGGGGAGCCTGGAGCGGGGCGGGGCGGGGGGGGGAGGGGGTGGGGGAGGGGGGAGGGGATCCCAGAAATGAAAGTAAAAGATAAAAAAACACTTCACCAGAGGAAGATGGACTTCTCTATCAGGGCGCTCCCATCCTCAGGGTGGGGCAGCAGAAGTCCTGTTTGTCTCTTCAACACGCCCCCAGGACCGAGAGAGCACAAAAGTGTTAGGAATTAGTGAGCAAATGGGTGATTTGCATTTTCCTTGTGTCTGGGAGGAATCGAGGTCCCCGAGTAGGGACGAGCCCTGGGGAGGGTGAGCTGTGTCCAGTTGGCCAACCAGCACCGGTCTCTGCTTTATCATAGAATCATAAGGTTGTCCAGGTTGGGAGGAACCTTTCAGATCATCGAGTCCAGTCATCAACCCAGCACCGCCCAAACCCACCACTGACCCATGTCCCTCAGCACCACCTCTGCCTGGCTTTTAAATCCCTCCAGGGATGGATGGAGACTCCACCACTGCCCTGGGCAACCTCTTCCAACATCTGATAACCCTTTCCATGAAGAAATTTTTCCGAATATCCATCCTAAACCTCCCCTGGTGCAACTTGAGTCCATTTCCTCTTGTCCCATCTCCTATTCCTTGGGAGAAGAGACTGACACACACCCCCCCCCAGCTACACCCTCCTTTCAGGGGGTTGTAGAGAACAAGAAGGTCTCCCCTCAGCCTCCTTTTCTCCAGGCTGAACACCCACAGCTCCCTCAGCCGCTCCTCACAAGTTCACCAGACCCTTCTTGGTCTCCAGACCCCTTACCAGCTCCGTTGCCCTTCTTTGGACAAGCTCCAGCTCCTCAATGTCTTGTTGTGAGGGGCCCAAAACTGGACACAACACTCGAGGTGGGGCCTCAGAAGTGTCCAGTACAGGGGGACCATCACTGCCCAAGTCCTGCTGGCCACACTGTTCCTGACGCAAGCCAGGATGTTGTTGGCCACCTGGGCACACTGCTGGCTCCTATCCAGCTACTGCTGGCCAACAACCCCAGGTCCTTTTCCACCAGGCAGCTCCAGCCTGTAGTGCTGCATGGGGTTGTTATGACTCAAGGGCAAGACCCAGCCCTTGGCCTTGTTGAACCTCATCCCATGGTTCCTGGCCCATCCATCCAGCCTATGAGGATCCCTCTGTGGAGCCTTACAAGCAGGTCAACACTCCCACCCAACCTGGTGTCCTCTGCAAACTGACTGAGGGTGCGCTCCATCCCCTTGTCCAGATCATCGATAAAGATTTTAGAGAGAACTGGCCCCGGTGCTGAGACCTGGGGGACACCACTAATGGCCGGCCACCAACTGGATTTAACTCCACTCACCACCGCTCTCTCTGCTTTCTCAGCAGCCTGGGCATCGGAGGTGGTGGGGGCTGTTCACGGCGTGGTGTATCTCAGCCCCAGCAAACACAAAGGATACTCCCAAGTCCATTGGCGATGCAACAACACGGTGAAAATTGCCAGCCAGAAGAACGGGGAGGCGGTCCAGTACCCCAATGGCAACTACAAGGGACGCCTGGAGCTCTTCCCCAACAACACCTTGATGATCAGCCACCTGCAGAAAAGTGACAGCGGCAAGTACCAGGTGTACCTGGAAGACTACAACGGCAAGGAGCACATCGAAAATATCCTCCTGGTGGTTTACGGTGAGCTGGGAGGATGGGAGGGTGGTCCCAGCCTCCTGTGGGGGGATGGGGAAGCTCTGACATCCCAACTGTCTCTTGCAGATCTGGTTCCGAAGCCCACTGTGAAAGCCAAAGTGATTGGGGGTGACCTGAAGTTGTGCACAGCCATCCTGGAGTGCTCGGTGGATCTGGAAGGTGTGACCTATGAGTGGATCAACCCCAGCAAGATCCTGCCAGATAATGATACGGCTGACTTCACGCAGCGTGTCTCCTTCAACCCCTCAGTAGAAACCTACATCTGCAAAGTCAGCAACCGCGTCTCCTCCAACAACGCCTCGCTCACCTACAGGCACCCCTGCTCCTGGACAGGTACCACCATCGTGCACACACGAGGTGACAAAACTGGTTTGGGGTGGGCTGCAAGGGTGGCCTTGGCTTTGGAGAGTCCCCAGAGCAGCAGTGGTGACCCTGAGGACAACGGGTCCCTGCACTGGCTCAGGATTGGTGAGTCCCTCTTCCCCCTGTACGTGGGCTGGTGAGTGGCAGAAGCCCACCTGGGGAGGGGGTTGGGGGTCCCCTGCCAAGGCTGGGCAGCCCACAGCCCTCCCCACATCCCAGGTCTCTCTCTGCCTCCAGGTGACTCCTCGTCTGTCTCATCCTGCACCACCATCAGCATGCGGATGGTACTGGGACACCTCCTCCTCCTCCTCTTCCTCCTCACTCTGGCCTGAGGACACTCTGCGGTTGATATCTTCCCCCGTGTTATAACCCCCTGTGGTGGCACCACCACATGGATGAGGTTCCCCAACCGCCTCGATGCAGAAAGATGCGGTTCTCGAGGGCCTCATTACAACTAGTGTCTTTTACACCAGCACCCACCTGGTTCCATCCTGCTTCCCACCAGCCCAGGTTCTGCCGCTGCCCTCAGGGTGGCAAAAAAAAAGGGGTTGAAGTTTGCTGCAATGGTATTTTGAGAGGCACAGAAATCTAAATTGTTAAAATTAATAGTTACCTGCTTGGAAATCCTCCTCTCTCTGGCCTTCAGGTCTACGGGAAGACCAAATCTGAGCCTTTTCTGGGGTTCCTCATGGACTTGCAGGGTCCTCAGCCATCACCTGCCATCAGCGGATGCCCTTTATGGCTCTGGAGACCAGTTCAGGACTGCATGATGTGTTTAGCCTGAAACCAGTTACACCAGCGTGGGTGAAACTGGGTGCTGTTCTTGGTCTGGAGTACCTGAGCATCGCTAAGGTGGCACCTATGGCTCTCTCTGCAGGGGAGGGTTTGGCAGGGCGAGAATGATCTCTTGATGTTTACAGTAAATGAATTCTAACCCTAAACCTCACATTTTTAGCTGCCTTTTCTCCATTCTTCTCTGGGCTGGGGTTGGTCACAGCGGGTGCTCAGGGACTTGGGTGGTGATGGAGGGAGCCACATGTTCCTCCAAACACCCTCGCTGGGGACAGAAGCCCTTCCACAGTTGTCCACCATGGGAGGAGCTGGCTTTGTATGGTGGGACACGGACCACTGGGGTGGGAGGATGTGTCTTCTGAAGGATGGGGATGCTCCCTCAGCCTGCGGGGAGGGGTGGGGACATGTCTTGGGGCCACCACAGCCCTGGGACGCTGCTGCTCCTGCCAGCTCCAGCAAACCATCATGAGAAAGGGGAGAACTAGGCTCTACCCTCTGTAAAACCCAAAAAACATCACTTTCCAGAGCCGTTTTTAAGCAAAGACTCCTAAGGCCAGATTCATCAGAGGGTAAACAGGGACCTCACCAGCTCATTTGAAAAACCAGTAACAAGTAGACATCATTCCAGCTCTGGGGGCTAAGGAGAGGCTTGGGGTACATTCTGCTGGGTGGCTGATGATTTTAGCACCAATGTGTGTTTTTGCAGAAATCCCCTCACTTGAAAATATTTGCTTGGGTCTCGGTCCATTCCCATGTGGAGGTCTGGGGCTCTTCAGGATGAGTGCTGAGCACCACCATCGTCGTAAAACCTCCTGCCATGGTGGAGCCTGGTGCCCTGTCTCAGTCATCTTTCCATCCAGTAGACTTCAGCCTGAGCTGATGGGGAAAGTAAAGGCATTTAGGATCATTATTTTGGGTTAAAGGAGGTTTTTCTGTGACTGTCTGTATGTTTTTCGTGCCCCCTGGTCCTTCCTGGAAGGATATTTTTCTTGATGGCTTTGCTTGTTGAATAATTTTTCCCATTCCTCCTGGGTGGTTGAAGCCCAGCCTGGGACACGCTGCTGTGGTAGTGCCCCACAGGTGATACTGGGGTTCTGTGGCTTTCCTGGACCAGTTTGTGGTCAATGATCTTCTCCATGCACTGCCTGCACCCACCTGGGTGGTTTGAGGTGGTGGATCCCATCCATCAGAGACCTCCTCCCTTACCACTGGTTTTCGGGTGAGATTTGTGCTGGGACAAGTTGTTGCTCTGCAAAATACTCCAAGGAGATGTCTTCGCCCCTCCATCATCTGCCCAAATGCTTGGTCCTGGATTCTCCAGGAGGAACCACTGTTGTTTCAGCTCAGCCAATGCTCTTTATGTGTGTGGAGTCAAATTCTCTCGTACTGCTTTTACTCATCCTCTCTTTTTTACGCCTCTGATGAATTTTTCCCTTCCATGAACTGCTCATTATTGGGAAATGGCTTATTTGGGTTTTTCTTTCTTTTTCCTCAGTCAGATACTTTCCGAGAAGGAAGGGGCAGGCTAGAAGGATGCCGGTGTGGTTTTCAGTAGTTTTAGGCTTTTTATCATTAGAAATAATTTATTGGAAATGAAATTCATGGAGGTCTTGGAGCTCAGCTCCACTAAGAAGCGGTGGGATGTGAGTTCACCCTTTATTCCCTTGGTTTAGAACAGCGGAGGAGTTCCTGCTTCACCCTGTGGCCTCTGCAGAGGGGTCTGGACAGGCTAGATGGATGGGCTGAGACCAACAGGATGAGGTTCAATAAGTCCAAGTGCTGGGTCCTGCCCTTGGCTCACACCAACCCCAAGGAGAGCTACAGGCTGGGGTAAGAATGGCTGGAAAAGGACCTGGGGTGTTGGTCGACTGTTGGCTCAACATGAGCCAGCAGTGTGCCCAGGTGGCCAAGAAGGCCACCAGCATCCTGGCCTGGATCAGGAACAGTGTGGTGAGTAGCACCCAAGAGGTCATCATCCCCCTGGACTGGGGTCTGGTGAGACCCCACCTCGAGTACTGTGTCCAGTTTTGGGTCTCCTCACCACAAAAAAGACATTGAGGGGCTGGAACTGGTCCAGAGAAGGTCAATGAAGCTGGTGAGGGATCTGGAGACCAAGTCTTATGGAGAGAGGCTGAGGGAGCTGGGGGTGTTCAGCATGAGGAAGAGGAGGCTGAGGGGAGACCTTCTCATGTTCTATAACTACGTGAAGAGGGGTGTAGAGAGGTGGGGGTCGGTCTTGTCTCCCAAGTCACAGGAGATGGGACAAAGGAAAACAGCCTCAAGTTGCACCTGGGGAGGTTTAGATTGGATATTAGGAAACATTTCTTCACCGAAAGGGTTATCAGGTTCAAGCTGGAGGCCTGTGACCAGTGGCATCCCCCAGGGGTCAATCCTTGGTCCCGTTCAATACATTCATCAGTGACCTGGACGAGGGGACAGAGTGTATCCTCAGCAAGTTGGCTCATGATACCAAACTGTGAGGGGTGGCTGACACCCCGAAGGGCCGTGCTGCCATCCAGTGAGACCTCTCCAGGCTGGAGAGCTGGGCAAGGAAGAACTTCATGAGGTTCAACAGGGAAAATTGTAGGGTCCCACACCTGGGGAAGAAGAATGACAGGCACCAATACAGGTTAGGGGTGGACCTGCTGGAGACAAGTTCCGAAGAGAAGGATCTGGGAGTCCTGGTAGAAAGCAAAGTGACAATGAGCAAGCAATGTGCTCTTGTGGCCAGGAAGGCCAATGGGATCCTGGGCTGTGTAGGGAAGAGCGTGGCCAGGAGATGGAGGGAGGTCATTCTCCCCCTCTGCTCTGCACTGGGGAGGCCACAACTGGAATCCTGCATCCAGTTCTGGGC
>JAOTQQ010000016.1:2119490-2137019 GCA_026546715.1 Gallinago undulata | reverse complement strand
GCCCCCACCAGTGCAAAAATTAACTCTTAAAACCAACACACCCCCATAAACCGAGGCCAAACATTCACTCCTGCAATGAGTTTTCCCCAGGCCTCAGCCTCACTGGAGAAGAAGCTGCTCGGTTCTGCTCTCCCTTCCCGCTCCCCTCCCTCTCCCAAAGTGCTGACCCTTGATGGGGGGGGAGGGTCTGGGGAGACCCCCTGCTTCTGGAAGGTGGGCGCAGAGGCCATGCCTACTGCCCCCCCAGCTCCGCCGCGGGTAAAGTGCTGTTTACCCCAGCAGAGCCTGTGCTGTGAGACGTCACCTTGCACCAGTGCCTTTACTGGTGTAAATGGGGAGGGGGCTTCAAAGGGCTGAAGCTTTTTTGCCCCCCCCCTCCCCTCCTTCCAGCACCAGGAGGGACACGGCGCTGAGGGAGCTGAGCGTTGGTGTCATCCCCCCACCCCACCCCGATGCTGCGTGTGACCCCACTCAAGCCATTTTCACCAGGAGAACCAAACTGGGCGGGGGTGGGGGGGTGAATGGGGGGGGGGACAGAGGAAGAGTGGGGAGGGATGAAGCATTGCCAGTCCCCAGGGTGGTTCACGGGGTGGGGGGTTTTCACACTCGCTGTGCACTAGTGCAAAGGAGGGTCGGGCAGCAAAGGCTGGGATGAAGAGGGCTGGGGAGCTGAGGTTTTGGGGAGACCAGAGGAGCAACGGGGGGGTTTGGGGGGGGTCCCCTCGGGTGCTGACCCAGCCTGGCATGGGAGGGGAAGGCAGCGAGCAAGCACCGTCTCTGCTCCGTCCCGAGGGGGACCCCTCCACGGAGACGTGAGGCTGGGTCTAGACTGGTCATGCTGGAGGTGCAGACAGACAGACGGATGGACGGACAAGCCCCCGGGGGCCGCTGGGTGCTGCAGTTTTTTCACAGGTCCATTTTAGGGGGGCTCGGGGGGGGGTGTCACACAAAAGAGGTGAGGCACAGACAGAAGTTGGGCTCAGCAGCTCCCATTGCGGGTCAGGGAGCGGAGGGAGCGGATGGACTGACGGATGCGGGCTGGGGATCCCGTAGGATGAGGATCAGGACGAGCAGAACCCACAGCAGAAGGACAGACAGAAGCTGGGAGCGTCCATGGCCAGCAGAGGCAGCAGATCCAGCAGGACGGACAGACGGCCGACGGACAAGCCTGACGCAGGCGGGATGGAAAGACAGACGGACGTGGGTGTGCTGGTGGGGAGACACAGGACGTGTGTTCAAAGAGGGGCAGAGCAAGCAGCCGGGGACTCAGGTCATTGGGACAGACAAACGGACACAGGCACAGCGTTTTGGATGCCCAACATGTGGTTCAGGTCATAGACAGACAGACGGAACCGAGCTCTTGGCTCAGATGCCCACGTTCAGGTAGGAGATGGTGGCAGAGAGATGGACAGACGGGCACCGGCTGGGTGGCTCAGACATCCAGCATGTGGTTCAGGTAGGAGATGACGGCTGAGAGATGGACAGACAGATGCTTGGCCGGGTGGCCCAGACGTCCAGCACATGGTTCAGGCAGGAGATGATGGCTGAGGAATGGACAGACGGACAGATGGACAGCAGCTGGGTGGCTCAGATGTCCAACACATGGTTCAGGTAGGAGATGATGGCTGAGAGATGGACAGACAGACACCGTCCGGGTGGCTCAGACATCCAGCAGGTGGTTCAGGTAGGAGATGACAGCCGAGAGATGGACAGACGGACGCTTGGCCGGGTGGCTCAGACGTCCAGCACATGGTTCAGGTAGGAGATGATGGCTGAGAGATAGACAGATGGACAGCAGCTGGGCAGCTCAGATGTCCAACACATGGTTCAGGTAGGAGATGACGGCTGAGGAACGGACAGACGAACAGTCAGATGCCAGCTGGGCAGCTCAGGCATCCAGCATGTGGTTCAGGTAGGAGATGACAGCTGAGGAATGGACAGACGGACATCGGCTGGGTGGCTCAGACATCCAACACGTGGTTCAGGTAGGAGATGTAGCAGATGGCCAGGCGCAGGATCTCGATCTTGGAGAGCTTCTTGTCCGGGGGCAGGGTGGGCAGCAGCTTCCGCAGCTCGGCAAAGGCCATGTTGAAGGCTTCCACACGGATCCTCTCCCGCGTGGCGTGGGCTGTCCGGTATTTGGCCGTGGCCCGGCGCCGGCGCCGCCGTTCCTCCCGGCTCAGGTGCTGCAGGTCTTTCTTCACGGCTTCACCCGCTTCAGCCACCCGGGTCTGGGGACACAAGCTGAGGCCACCAGTGTCCTCCCCGGTGCCCCCTCGGCTGCCGCCGCAGTCGCTGAAGACGGATTCGGACTCAGAGTGCGTCGGGGGCAGGTCAACCTCCGCCTGGTCCGAGTTGAGCATCATCCTGGCAGGACAGAGGGGCGCGACACCGAAGCCAAACGATTCTACTCTAGAAGGAAGGTTTCCAGCTCACAGCAAGCCCCTGGTTGTTCTCCTCCTCTTCCTCCTCATCACACAACGGTCCCCACGAGGGAAGTCCAAAATTTCCCTTTTCCCCTGGAGGATTCCTCGGGCGGGCAGCGGCGGCAGCTTTCACAATAAATAGGGGGAGGGAGGTGGCAGGATGCATATAAATAAATAATGCATATAAATAAATGCAAAGAGATGGAATAAATAGAGCTCCCCTGCACCCGGAGACCCCCGGGCTCTTCCGCGAGGCCGTGGCAGGACCCAGCTCGGGAGCCGTCAGGTGTCAGAGCCCGACTCCTTCCGCATGCTCTAGAAAAGAGAAGGAAAGGGGATCTCAGGACCACCCAGCTCCCCACGGACCCCGGAGACGTAGAGTGGGGCTCCCTGCTCCAACCGGGACAGGGGACAACGGGGCTCTGGGTGTCCCCCCCCACGGAGGCTGAGGGGGAGCCGGTGGGGCGGCTGTGGGAGAAGGTAGAAGCCATTTCTCCCGGTTCTCCGGAGAGATGCCAGGTGGTGGATGAGCGGAGGGGAAAAACAGACTGTGGGGGTGAGAGGAAAGGGGAGGGGGGTTGGCGAAGGGGGGGGTGGTGGTGGTGGTGATGGGGGCTCATTGTATCGTAAATGAGCCCGTATGTCATGGATCCTGCCCCCCCCCCGACATATGGAACCCAACACAGCTGCTTTGCTTGATGTGTCCAAATAGACGCTGGCTCCTGGATCCCTCCGGGACGCCGTGCCGACGGCCAGGAAAGCTGCCTCTCCTCTCCATTCTTCCCCCCACCAAGTCCCCCAGGGCTGCTTTTCCCAGCCCTGGCTTCAAGATGGTGCGTGGGTGGGGGGACCCGGGGGTCACACAGATGCCTCCGGCACCCAGTGCATCTTTTTGCCCCACCACATCTTTCCCCCAGCACATCTTTATCCCAGAATATCTTTCCCCCAGTTCATCTTTCCCCCAGCATCATCTTTTCGCCCCAGCAATTTTTTGTCCCAGCACATCTTTATCCCAGTGCAACTTTCCCCCAGTTCATCTTTATCCCAGAATATCTTTCTCCTAGTTCATCTTTTTCCTAGTTCATCTTTCCTCCAGCATCATCTTTTTGCCCCAGCACATCTTTGTCCCAGTTCATCTTCCCCCAGCGCATCTTTCTCCCAGCACATTTTTATCCCAGCACATCTTTCCCCCAGTTCATCTTTCCCCCAGCGCATCTTTTTGCCCCAGCAGATCCTTCCCCACCCCCCATCTTTGTGTCGTGTGTGTCCCCCCCCACTCCAACCCCGGCCAGGGGAGGGGGGTGGGGTGTCCCAGGAGCAGGAGAAGGGGAATAAAGTTGGGATGGGGAAACGCTGGGGCTGGAAGAGGCAGTGGCAGGGCTGGGCAGGCAGCCAGGCCGGGGTGTCCAACATATTCCCCCTCTCGTAATGAGCCATATGACGGAGGGACGGAGACTAAACGGGTGCGGACGGGGGGGGATGGGGGTAAAATAGTCCTCACCCCCGTTTAACGGAGCTTCTGCAGAAGAGCTGCCCGAGAAACGCAGGGAACCCCATAAACGTGTATGGAAAGGTCTGCACAGCCTCCCCCATCCCCCCCCCCCCCCCCAAATGCATGTGGCCGTTTCTTCGCGTGCTCACACCAACACACGTGTACGCTTACACACACACACACCAACACATGTGTATGCTTACACACACACGTGTAAATGTTCCCAGCCCAAAACTCCTCTGTGGGAATCCCACGGCACCATAATTCACACCCCCACTCAACATCTACCCAAAGCCGGGTGTCTCAGTGCACACACACACACACACACAAACACACTCTCCTCCTTGCATGACGATACTCGGATTTTGCTACAAAAAATAACCTACGTTTTTTACCTATAAGACAAAATCTTTCCAGTCCAAGTGAGAGTCCAACAAACCACCCCAAACCTGGGTTACCCCTGCAAAGCCCTCAACCCTCAGCTGATGGGAACGTGGTGTTGGGGCTCCATGGAGGTGTCCTCTCAAGGCTTGGAGCTTCCATTCACCTGCCCCATCCCCAGCACAGGGTGAATTTGGGGTTGTGTTTTTCTTGCTCTCCCCACCACCAGCTTCAGAGACAAACCAGCCAAGGACCCAGAACCGCAACCGGCGCAGGAGCGGGGAGCTCTGGTTCCTGAATTATCCTCACCCACCGCAGCCACCCCCTGTGGCTGTGCCTCTGCACCTTCTCCAACCTCCTCCGCTCCCCTCCCGCTTTAATTCCTCTTCTCCTTCCCTTCTTGTCCCCTTCCTGCAGACCTGGCACCTCCTTTCTGGTCCTCAGTGGAGAAGGTCCTGCCCCACCGGCTGCTCTGCCCTCAGCAGCAATGTGTCCATGGGTGGCCACCACCCTCTCCCTGGCCAAGTGGTGACCTGGGCCACCTCTAGGGTTGTCCCCACGTCCCCGTGTTTCACCTGCTGGCAGTGCCACCCCGCTCCTGTCCTCAATAAGCATCCCTGGAGCATCGCAGGGTCCGGAGAGGATGCGGGCGGGGTGGGAGAATGAGGGGGAGGTGGGCTCTGGGGGTGGACACCATCTGCCCTCCATCTCCCCAACCACCACCCTGGCTCTTCTCTCTCCCTCTTATCCTGGCGCTGTCGCTCTGAAACCACCGGGGCCTCCTCTCCTCTTCTCTTCCCCTCCAAACTCCTGGGGTGCCCCATCTAACCACGGCGGAGCTCCAAGGCCACGTGCGGAGGAGCCACCGCAGCAAGAAACTGCCTCCTGACCCCAGGGCAGGGAAGGGGACCAGCCATCGCCTCCTGTCCTCTCCTGGGACACCGGGATGTCTCCTCATCCTGGAGGAGGGCAGGCTGAGAAACCTCCTTCTCCTCAGGCAGACGGGGAGGGTGACCTGGCCCAGGAGCAGCCCAGGAACCACTCGCCGGTCCGTCAAGGTCCGCAGAGGGCACAGGGTGTGGGACATGTTGCTGTCCCCATCTCGGTGTCCCTGGGAGTGAATTTAAGGTGTATTGGACAAGGAGTGGGGGGCAGGGGTCCTGTGGGAGGGTCTCTGCTCTCAGCTGAGAAGGACATCAGCAGGAGATGCTGGACCATTTGCATGAAGACAAGTTTCAGGACCGGACCCAAATAAACTCCTCATCCCACTCCTCTTCCTCCTCCACCGGGTTGGTCCTGTCCTCAAAGAGCTGCTCCTTCAGGGGGTTTCTTGTGCTCTGAGCGGCCCTTTCTCACTCTTTCCTTCCGAGGAACCATAAACTCTGATCTTCCCACATCCATCCCTTGCCAGAACCTCTTTCACACCCACCCTTGCTCCAGTCCTGCCTTCACAAAACCCCAGTAAGGCTTAAACCCCCCCGACGGGAAGTAACACTTCCTGCCTCCTCGCTCTCCCTGTCCCTTGCACTCCACACCAGCGGCATCACAAGTTTTGAAGACCCCCCTGGTCCCGCACAGAGTGTCTGGGACCTCTGGATGGAGGTCCCTTTGCTTTTTCCTGATGGGAAATGCCCCCAGGCCCAAAGAGAAGGATGCCCAGGAGGGTCTTGAACCTCATGGAGAGGGTTCAAGCCCCCTTCCCTGGAGAGTTTTGGGCAGTGGGGTACCTTCTTGCAGTGACCACGCTGCTCTTCTTGCTCTCCCTCTCCCCACGACACCATTTCAGCAGCACCAAACCTTGCAGTGACCCCCAACCTCCCCACTCCTCTCCCCCCAACCCCAAGACCCATCCCCACCTTACCCCCAAACCGCTGACCATTCCCGGGCTCCAGCTTTTCCCTTCCAGCGCAGGACGAAGCTCCAAGTAATCCAAGGATGGAGGAACCAACTGCTTGGCTCATCCGTCCATTGAGGAGGTGGAAAGTTTCTCTGGGAAGGGGGGTCTGCAGGGGGGTCCTGCTGGGAGGGATGGACCTGCAAGAGGAAGGTGGTGGTGGGGGGCGGTTCAGGGGGAACCCCGGTAGCCGTAGAGCCTGGGCATGGTCCTCCTTGGGCAGGAGAGCGAGCGGGCCACCGGGCGTTGAGATGGACACCCCAAGGAGGCATGTACCCCAGATGCTTATATATATACACCCCGGCCTCGCACGCTAGGTCCGACCTCGGCTGCTTCATTGGCCGCTCGGGTGCCCCCCCCCTCATAAATATTAAAGTCAAGAGAGGGGATGCCATTGGCTGTGCGGGAGGTTGGACATCCCCCCCCCCCTCCTGCCTTGGGGAAAGAAGGGAGGAGGGTGGAGGTTGGATGTGGTCCTGGAGGGTGGATGGAGGTGGTGGGCTGGGAGGGAGGGAGGGAGAGGAGGGAGAGGAGGGAGGGAGGGAGGAGGGTGGTGGTGGTGGGGAGGGGGGGGTTGCTCCGGGAGAAGGAGACATCTGTTCTCCATGCATATTTCATAAAGGAGAAATGGAGAGATGGGAGCCAGCGTGGAGAGGGGAGGCGCGGGGCGAGGAGGAGAGTCCCCGCGCTGGGGTGGGATGAAGAAGAAGAAGAAGCAGCGTCGGGCAGAAGACCCCTGGCACAACCCTGAAGCCCCCGTGGCCGTGTGGACCCGCGTTGGCGTGCACCTATGCACACACGTGTGTCCCGAGTGTCTCATGGCTCCGGGGTGCACCTGTGGGTGGCCGGAGCAGGGACAACTGTCCCCTCGGCCCTGCCCATCAGCTGCTGCAAAACTCACCCCAAATAAAGTTTGGGGAGGAAACAGAGAGAAAGTGAAAGGAAGAGGGACCCAGAACACCCCGGTATCGCTGTGAAACCCCCACCCTCTATGAATCTCCCCAAAAATGACCTCTTCTGTGGGTCAGACTCGGCCTCTGCCTCTCCCCCTTCTCCGATTTCCTGATAAACTCCTCTTTGGAGAAAATCTGCTCCAATTTATCCTCGTTATCAGTGAAATCCCCGCTGTCCTCTGTCCCTGTCCTCCTGTCTCTCCCTGCAGTTCGCTCGGGGGACTCTCCCACCTTCCTCCCCTCCCTCCTGCCACTTCTGGAGGTTATGTGTGTGTGTGTGTGTCCCCTCTTCTCCCCCCTCCCACCCCCAAGGTGCTGGGGGCTGGTTCCCCATCCCCTGCATGGCAGGAGAAGCCCAGGTGATGGGCATCCGCACCCGGGCAGCCCCCAGCCCCGTGGTGGGGACAGGCAGATGGGCTCAGAGCGGTGGCGGGGGGGGTGGGGAGGGGATCAGGTGGTGGGGAGAAGCACCGTTCCCCCTCCATTGCTACGGCCCCCATTAGAAAACAACCTTCGCCTAATGAGCGCGTGGTCCCTGCATCCATCACCTCCCCACACCCCGGTCACGAACCCCTCCTCTCTCATGGGGGGGGACACACGCCAGCAGCACCCCCACGTCCACACAGGGGTGAGCATCCTCCCCCCCCCCCCCAGCATCCCCTGCACACGCATCTCCCCTCCGCCCCAGGCTCCCCCCTGCCGTTTCCCCCCAGGGGGGAGCCTGACGGGGGTAAATAAATTGCATTTCTTTCTCGTTCTGCTCTGCCTTGTCCCTCCTCCGTTCTGTTCCTGCTCACCCCCCCGGGGCCAGCTCCTTCTCCCCCTGCCAGGACGCCAGCAGGGCCCCCACTTCTCTCCGCAGCTGATGCTGGGCTGCTCCGGGCATCCTGCCGGGCTGGGCTCGGGGAGGACGGGAGGGAAGGAGCGGATCTGGCTCCCGGAGCCTCCCAGTTTGGGGACGCCAAAGCCCAGAGCCACGCTGGCCACGGCGGCATCCAGGTTCGAGGTCTTCCCGGGAGTTGAAGGGTTGGCAAATCCATCCTCCCACCCACCCGGGTCCGTGCGGGTCACGCGGGGAGCGATGCCCAGTTTGTCCCGAAGGTGGTGGAGTCCCCATCCCTGGTGGCATCTAAAAGACGTGCAGGCGAGGTGCTGATCAGCCATGGGTTAGTGGTAACTGAGCAGTGCTGGGTTCAAGGTTGGACTTGATGGTCTTAAAGGTCTCCTCCAGCCTCAACGATCCCATAATTCTTTGATTCCGTGACCCCAGCTGGGGACATACCTCTCTGCTCGGCTACAGTGACACCAGCCCAGTGCCTGCTCCCAGCAGCCCAGGTGTGTCCTCCCCCCATAAGGTGGCCACCTCAACTCTGCCCTGGGATGATGCAGACTCTCAGCCTTCCTCCTCCCCCAGAGAAGAGCTGAGGTTGCGAAGGCCCCTTAATAGAACTATACAATGGTTTGCGTTGGAAGGGACCTTGAAGACCATCCAGTCCCACCCCCTGCCCTGGGCAGGGCCACCTCCCACCAGCCCGGGTTGCTCCAAGCCCCCTCCAACCTGCCCTTGAACCCTTCCAGGGATGGGGCAGCCACAGCTTCTCTGGGCAACCTGGGCCCCAAATCTCCCAGGATCCAAATTCTGCACTGCCAGGAGGGAGGAGTTCACCTGGGGACATCCCTCTGGAAAAAGCGGGGGGCTCTTTGTACCCTGGAAGTGCCAAGGGGCAGGATGCCACCCTGATTCCAAGAGCTCCTCGGTGCCCACGCAGCTCCTTGCTGGGCCAAGTGGCTCATGGAGGGTGAGACAAACACCAGGAGCTGGGGAAGATGAAGCCACAGACACAGGTCTCATGAGAAGGGGATGGCAGAGCGAGAAACTCAAGACCTTTCTCCTCCCACCCAAGCCAATGTCCCCCCCACGAGGGGCTGAAATCCTCCCTGGTCCCCACTCGGAGCCTGCGGGAGCTGCCATGGTCACCTGGGATTTTGGCTGGTCCTCATCCTCTGCCTCTTCAGCAAGAACTCCTGAGCTTTGAATATGCTAAGGCAGCTCCAAACCTGCTGAGATTTTGGGAGGAAGAACAAGGGACCCTTTTCCTTTGTCCTTTGCTTTGGCGTTTTCCACCTTTCCAACTGGCAGAAACTGGTATTCCCTTGTCAAACCCACCCAGGTTTCTGAATCGCAGGACCCCCCTGACACCGAGCCTGCAGAAACCCCTTGTTTCCTCCAAATTCCTGGCCCTTCTTTTCAACAGGGCAGAAAAAAAGGCTGGTGCACGCCCCAGCCCCAGCCTCTCAATGTTTCTCCATGCCTTCAGCTCAACCCGCGAGGCTGATGGTGGCCCCAGGCGTGGAGTTTCCATCCAAGGGGACAAAGCCCTCCAAGACTTGCCCACCACGACCCTGCACGGGGGGACGGGGTGGAGGGGAGGGACACGGCGAGGTAGGGAAGGAGAGGAGAAGAGGCAGCATTTGGCAGAGGATGAGGCGACATATTGTACAAACCCACCAGGGACCACACCGGCCTGGGCTTATCGGGGAAAACAGGCAGATTTAACCCTTGTGCTGCTGGAACAGATCCAGCCGGGGCTTTGGAGCTGGTGTAGAGGGATTGCACCTCCAAGCAACGTGGCAGGGGGGGACGCCTGGAAGGAGATCCCTGCCCCAACTTATAGGCACTGGAGAGACAAAGTCCCTGGTGGGACGTTACTACTCCTATCCATCAACCAGTACCTTAATTCTCATGGTGGGACCGTGCCCTGTCATTCCGGCAAGGACCCTCTGGTTGACAGCATGGGGGTCAGAACCCTCTGGGGTAATGGTTTTAACCTGAAAGAGGGGGGATTGAGCTGAGATCTGGGGAAGAACCTCTTTGGTGTGAGGGTGGTGAGAGCCTGGCCCAGAGAAACTGTGGCTGCCCGATCCCTGGAGGGGTTCAAGACCAGGTTGGAGGGGACTTGGAGCAACCTGGGCTGGTGGGAGGTGTCCCTGCCCAGGGCAGGGGGTGTAACGAGATGATCTTTAAGGTCCCTTCCAACCCAAACCATTCCATGATCCTATGAACAAAAGGTGTTGGGCTCCTGTAACCACTCAGCTGCTCACTCATGGCAGAGTCCTCCCTGGCAGACATGCCCTTTTGGAGCATTTCCTGCAGCCGAGCCACCAGAGATCCTCCATTGTCCTCTTTAGTGCCACCAGACGTGGTCCAGAGCTGCAGAAGGGCAGTTTTTGGAGGGGGGGTGGGTGGGGTGGGTGGTGCCAGTTCCATCACGCCTGGTTGGCAGCACGTTCTTTGCAACCCTGGGCCGGCTGAGAAGGTTCAGATGCTCCACACGGACGGCTCAAGGCCTCACCAACCACTTGTGATGCTCGACTGGGGGATGCTCCAGCTCCCAGACTCTTCGCAGCCAGCGAGCGGGAGGCAGAGCTGTTGGGATCGAAGCACCCAGGCGACCCCTTAACCTTCCACGACGCCCCACCAAGCCAAGGCTCAAGGTCTTTTTTGGGGGGAAGTGCAAACACTGGCTGTCTGTGCAAGCTGCGCATGCCCACTCGTGCAAACAGGCTGCAGAGTCCGTGCAAAGTCCATGTGAGCGTGGGAAAGTGGCTGAGTGAGGTCCGGTGCCCCCCTTCCATCCACTCCTCCCAAAAGCACGTGTGTTTTGTGCACACCTACGTTTACTCCTGCCTGTGCCCAGCTCACAACAGAAGGTCCCCGAGCCCCACGGCTGTCCCCGTGCCCTGGGCACGCTCTCCTGGCGAGTGACAGAAGCTCGGGTGGCCCCTCTTCTCTCCTCGCCTTTGTCTCCCTGGCTTTTATTGAGGGCAGGTTTTGTGAGCGGTCGGTGACAGACGGCCCCAGTGCTCGATAACTAGACAATCTGTCACCACCACCACTGACAGCTTTCACAAGGAGCCCCCTTTCCTTTCATCCTCGCCCTGTTCCCTTCGCCTCCCCGTGTCCCCCTTCCACACGTGCTCTCTGGCTTTGTTCCCTCCCCCCCAAACCCCCCAAAAGCCAAATAGCGACAGAAGCTCCTGATCATAATATTGCTCTAATCGAGCCTGTCATAATCGGATCCAATCTAATTACGTTCGGATCCCTCTCTTCTCCTGACTCTCTCTATTGCCTGTCCATCTGTCCCTCTCTTCCCTTCCAGTCTTTGTGTCCATCCATCTGTTATCTGCGGGCCTTTCTCCCTTTCCCGGTGTCTCCCTGGGCCCCTGCCCCATTCGCAGCGTGGCTGCCCTGGCCCTTCTTTTCCTCCAGCGGCTCCCTCTCCAATCCATCTCTCTCAAAGGCCTCTCCATCAATCCATTTAGCAGCAGCTCCCTGCCTCCTCCAGCCCATCTGCTTCTCCCTCTCTGCTGGCTGCAAGATGCGGAGAGGCTGTTTTGTTCGCGTGTCCATCTTGATTAGCCCCCCCCGGAAACCTCACCGCTAAAAGCTGCACTGGCGCCGGGGAAGGATCACCTGGGTAGCAGAGAGCTGGAGGTCCTAAGCAGCATCCTCCATCCTCACCTCAGCCTCTACCTCCTCTCCTAGCAATCCCACCGCAGGCCAGCGGAAGGGGCTGGAGATAAAAGGACTGGGGGCCTGGGAGCACTGGGATGCACTGGGCAGACTGGGGAAGAGCGGGCTTGGGTCAGTATCTCCCCAAAATACCTTCGTTTTTCTCCAGCACTGGGGTTTTCCTCCAGGGGCGCGTGGAGGATGGACGTACGGATGGATCTCACCAGACGTTGTTGAGGCACCAGGTGGAGCAGAAGCAGGGCAGAGGGCTCCAGTGGTACCCAGTGTGGGGAACTGGGTGCTCAGGGATCATCAGGATGGTGTGGATTTGGGGCTCCGGGATCTTCTGTGCCTTCCCCAGCAGCAGCAGATGTTGGGCTCTGTTGGGGCCAAGGATGGCAGCAGAGCTGGACCCTGGGCATGATCCAGGCTGGCGATTCCGACGCTGTTTGTAGTGGTCAGACCCTGATTTTAAACACATGCTGGACTCAGATGCCTGCTGGGTGCCAGCCAACAGCCCTCGCTGTCTCCGGGTGTGATCCTGGGCTAAAGCCTTCGTTCCTCCAGCTGGACCTCGCTGCTGCTCACTGGGAGGGCACAGAAAGCAGTCATCAATGACCAGGGCGGCAGGACCACTGGAAGGCAACTGCAGGCTACTGGAAAAAGCACCAAACTGGGGACACAGGGCTCCATGTACCCTTTAGACATCGCACAAAGGCTTTGTCAGTCCACGGACCAACCAAGGTCCAGGCTATGGAGGGAAAGGATGGGCTCAGACCCACTTCACCCAAGGCACAGGGAACACAGAGCTTGAGGGGGGGGTCTTTAAAATAGTCGGGACAGAGAGATCCCCAGCAATTTCAGAGGAGGAGAGTTTCAGTTCCAGGGGAGCAGCTCTTGGGGCAGGTTTTTTCCACGTATTTATTTGGGAAAAATGCTCTCCCTCGAATAATCCACACCTGAGCCGTCGGCACTTGTGAAAACAGGGTCTGGTTGCCTGAATATGCCTTAAAACATATCCCCTGGTCTCCCTAAATCCTGAGGTAGGTGTCAGGCAGGCGATAGCCCAGCTGGGAGCCAAACTAGCCCTAGGCCAGTCCTGGTAACGCCATCCATGGGCCACCTCGACCCCGGGGACCTTTAGCCCCCCCTGCCCAAAGCACAGCCCCCCAGTTCCTGCGCTGGGACCAGGAGCCAGGCAGAGCAGAGAGGAAGGATGCTACTGGGGGAGCAGAAGTGTCACCTCAAGAGAAATAGTGACTTTTTCGAGAAGTGACAGAGAGCAGGGCACGACGAACACTGCTCTGTGGTGTCCCAGGCTCAGCATGGGGAACTTTTCCTACAGCTCACCCCAAAAACCCTCCTGCCCCTCAGAAATCTGCTTTCTCTGGTCTCCAAAAATCAATCCCTCCACGGGCTCAATCTCTATTTTAGCTCCTGATAAAAATGCAGAAAACAAATCATTTAAGAAGACACCAATTTTTTTTTTTCTTCCTGTCTCCACCGCTTCCTTCTCCCAGAAGCCAAACAGCCCTGGCTTTGTTCTGGATATTAATTAACTTTCCTGACTCTTAATATTCCAGAGCCATAAAGTTCCCAGGAGCTGGGCGCTAAGAAAACACACATTTCCTCTGCTTTCTCCTTCTCTCATTGACTGTCACCCCCATATGTCTCCCCCCTCAGGGCACAAGGGCAGCTGCAAACCCTCCTCTCTGGGCTCAGCCCCAGCCCTCGCCCCCCCGGGAGGCAGCTTGAGTTCAGGGGTCAAGAGAGTCAGTGGCATCTTCTTCTTTTTTTTTTTTAATTTTTTTTGGGGGGGCGGTAGAAATCCCTGGTAGACACATGGGGAGGAAATTGATGCTGGCAAATTATGTGTGCGACTCCGTGAGATGCCTGGGGGCTCTGCGGCGGGGACAGCATGGGACAGCTGTCCCTGGCAGCGAGGGTAGCCCCAAAAACCTCAGCCTGATGGAGCTGGGGGAGGTTTGGAGTGACCCGAGGGCTATCTCAGAACCAGAGACACAGGCAGGAGCTCCATGGGGTTATGAGGGAGGAGAACATCTCCCTGGTGAGGAAAGGCTGAGGGACCTGGGGCTGAGAAGAGCGGACTGAGAGGGGATCCCATCGAGGCTGAGGAAGAGCTGAAGGGTTGGGGGGCAAGAGGATGGGGCCAGGTTCTTCTCAGTGGGGCAAGAGGATGGGGCCAGGTTCTTCTCAGTGGGGCCCGGGGACAGGACAAGGGACAACGGGGACAAACTGGGACACGGGAAATGACCATGAGGGTGGCAGAGCCCTGGAAGAGGCTGCCCAGAGAGGGTGTGGGGTCTCCTTCTCTGGAAAGATTCCAAACCCGCCTGGATTTGATCCTGTGGGACCTGCTTTGGGTGACCCTGCTTGGGCAGGGTGTGGGACAAGGTGGTCTCCAGAGCTCCCTTCCAATCCCCACCAGTATGTGATGGTGTGACAAGATTCCTCATGGACGCATCCAGGGCAAGGTACAGGGATGAGGCTGATTTTGGAGTACAGTCAGGAGAAAAGGGAGGCAGAGATCCCTGGGTTTCTACTCCTGGTTGGGCACCTTGGCGCCAAAAGAGCCAGGAGCAGGGAGTGAACTACAACAAAAACAATGGTTCCAGTGTCCAGTCCACCTTCTCCAGGCCTGTCCTGCCACCACCAGGCTCACTGGAGCTGGGAGATGGGAAACGGTGTGGAGCTGCAGCCTTTTACCTTCAGGAGCAAAACACAGCGCAAGGCGTAGCAACCTGCCCCTGGGAGCAGGTCCCCAGCCCTCGCTGGCGTCAGGAACCTGTTTATTTTGAGGAGCAGTTTCAGCAAGACTCACTGGAAGTTGCATCACTTCTTTTTTTTCCCCTCTGGTACAGGGCTGCAGAACCTCCTTCTTCCTGGCTCCGTCTCCTGGGGATGAACCCACCATTGGCTGCTCGGCTGCTTTCTCCTTTCTTCCCTTCGGTCAAGCGTTGAGGAGGGGGAGAACTTGCAGAACCCCCATCCCCATAAACCAGCAGAAGAACTGACCTGCTGAGCTCAGTGCCAAAAAGATGCCAAGGGCTTGGACAGAACTCAAAAGCTGCCCAGCTTCTAGAAGCATCAGGAAGAACTGGTTCGACCGGGAATGATGTAAACCAAACCTCAAAATGCAGTAGCTCTGGAAGCAATCCAAGTAGCCGTGCTTTGGAGCAGCGAGGGAAAGTCTAGAGAGTCAATTTTCCCAGTACCTGAACTGGGTTGTGATGCTGAAGCAGACTGGAGAGAGCTTTTGTCTCCTCTGCTGACTGTGCCAGAGAGATGTAAGCTCTGTTGGCTGGGAGAGTGTCTTAAATCACTGCAGTATCTTAAATCACTGAAGGAGGACAGGCTGAGAGAGTTGGGGGAGCTCAGCCTGAAGAACGTTCTGGGAAGACCTTCGAGCCCCTTCCAGTCCCTAAAGAGGCTCCAGGAAACTTGGGGGAGAGTCTTGATGAGGGAGGGGAGCGATGAGATGAGGGGGAAGGGTTTGAAGCTGAAAGAGGGGAGATTGAGCTGAGATGTGGGGAAGAAGCTCTTTGGTGTGAGGGTGGTGAGAGCCTGGCCCAGGTTGCCCCAAGAAGCTGTGGCTGCCTCATCCCTGGAGGGGTTCAAGGGCAGGTTGGAGGGGGCTTGGAGCAACCTGGGCTGGTGGGAGGTGTCCCTGCCCAAGTTGGGGGACACAGGATGGTCTTTAAGGTCCCTTCCAACCCAAACCATTCTACGATTCTAAGTTTGCCAGGAGAAACGTGTTGAGGTCAGGGAACAGCCAGGTATCTCCAGAGGTTTCCCAGCTGGACTCTGTCCTCCTGGACCAGTTATGACCAGACAGCAGCAGTGTTTGCTGCATCCCTTCCCCACACCCTGAGGCAGCCAGGGCTACTTCTCCCCTTCAAAGGTGACCAGACACGGAGCCGGAAAGTTCTTGGCTTTCCATATGTTTTGCGTAATTTCCCATGCAAACTTTTCTCATTATCAAAGCAAATGGGCTTCGAAGGAGGGGGAATTATCTCATTCTCTTCAGGCTAACTCAAAGGCGGCCACTCCACTAGCAGCCCACTGGCCCCCAGGGCAATTTAGACTTTACCTTTCTTTAACCAACAACACATCAAAATACACTCAGCCGCTCCTCACAACTCAGGGATTTTGTTTCTATCTCAAAGACAGAAATAAATCTACGTGTTTCCCAATATTCGAGCTACTTTCCGCATTAATTTACTGAGAAGGCACTTACTCCCCATTGCTTATTAGCATTAGGGATGCTCTAATTAATGCACATAATCTCAGGAGTGATGGAGGGAAGTGTATCAGGGGAGTTATCAACTTCAAGGTCCACGCAGCTGAGGATGGCTGCTGTTGTACTGGGAGGAACCGGAGCTACAACTCACCCCCAAACCACAGCTTTTAGACAAAAGGATGATACACAAGGGGTGAAAAACCCGTTTTATTTTTAAACCGGGGCCGCGGATCTACTGGAGATAACTGTCCTTGGCCTGAAGGCACAGAAAGGATGGCTTAAGAGGGAGCTTTTCCAGGGCTCAGACGCTAATTTGGGGCTGAAAGCAGCCGAGTGGCTGCCAGGGAGGGGGGGGAGCAGCGATTCCACCGTGGACACAAAGGCAGCAAAGGCTCCCCCGGTCCCAGGGGAGGGGAAAGAGCATTCCCAAATCCCTCCCCAGCTCTTTGTGCAAGGACTGAGCCTGAACAGGTCACAGAGATCCAGGTTGCCCCGTTGATGAGCCGGGAGAGGGATGCGGGTGAACACAAGACCTTTATTCTGTATAAAATGGAATTTCGTTTCTCTACCCCGCAAAAAGCGGCTTCTTTCACCGACAGCAGCTTGACTTTAATGAAACACCTTTGTCTTTCAAGTGTCGTTCACCTCAAGGTCTCAAGAGGGTCCTGTCACCCCTCTGGAAGGGGTCTGTGGCACCGGAGGGCACCACGAGGAGAGGGACAGTGGCTGGGGAGGGACAGGGAGGAGAAACCTGGGGATGGAATGGGGAGGAGAAACCTGGGCACCAGGACCCTCTCGTAGCTCATTTACTTCCCAGATGAACCCTCTACTCCTATTTCTCCACCATCCCCCTTTTCATCCACCCCTCGGGCCCCATTCCCTGAGGAGGGGAAGGCTCAGATCCCCACAGAGCAAACCTCATCATCACCAACCAGCTGAGCAAAACCAATTTACTGACCAGGGCAAAACAGCCCGGGAAGGGCTGGAAGCACCGACGGCGACTGCTTTTCCTTTCACCCCCTCCGCCCGGCGCCGCCGTTGGCACCGGGAGAGTTCGAGGGACGCGCAGGGTAAATTTTGGGCTGAGAATCAAGATTTGGTGTGTTCTCCAGCCTTGGCAGCAGGAGAGGAAATGTGTCTCCGCTGCGGCGTTTGCCAGCCTTGTCCCCTCGCTTCTCCCCTTCCTTTTGTCAGCCACCGAGGAGGGTTGCTCGTGGCAGTGGCCACAAGGGAGACCTGTTGGCCATCGGAGGAGCAGCGTGGGCACAGGCGACGGGGACAGCTGTTTGTTCCTCATGCCAGAGAGCGGCTCCAAACAAAAAGCTGGGGGTGGAAAAGGGGGCTGGGAAGGCTGATTTCTGTTTGTAAAGGGAAAACAAAAAGGAAAAAAAAATAATAATAATTCCAACCAGAAGCCTTCAGGGGAAAAAATAATAATAAAAAAAAAAAAAGCCCAAAACCAAGCAGGGAATCTAGATGTGAAAGATGGAAGAGAGAGAGTATTAACTCCCCAAAACCAGGACAGGTTGGGGGTGATCTGCTGGAGAGCAGCTCTGAGGAGAAAGACCTGGGAATCCTGGAGGACAACAGGGTGACCAGGAGCCAGCAA
>JAOTQQ010000016.1:2095484-2108053 GCA_026546715.1 Gallinago undulata | reverse complement strand
CCTCCCCAGCTTTCCTGGAGCCCCTTGAGGGACTGGAAGGGGCTCCAAGGTCTCCCCAGAGCCTTCTCTTCTCCAGGTTGAACCCCCCCAACTCTCTCAGTCCCCCCCTCCCAGCAGAGGGGCTCCAACCCTCCCAGCATCTCTGGGGCCTCCTCTGGCTCTGCTCCAACAGCTCCATGTCCTGTTTCTTTACCACCAGCCTTGTCCCCCATCGTGACAAGGAAAGAGGGATCTGCTCACCTGGATTAATGCTGAAGGTGCTTTGGAGGGAGCTGCGCCTCATGCAGGTCACAGTGCTGGTGACGGCGTGCATGTGGGAGAAAAGCTGCATGGCACAGAGAGGGTACTCGGGGACAGACCCGTCCCGAGGGACATTATGATCTTGATAACACTGGATGGAAATAAAAATCGTTAAAAAACTTAGACTTTCCATAACAGCACCAGACTGTACGTTTTCACTGCAAATTTCAACATCTAAACTGAGAGAAAACAAAACTTCTGCCCCCTTTCCTCTACCGTTCCCCTCTCCTGCTCGTTAAGGAAGCGCGGTACCTGCTTAATAACTTGAGTCTCATTGGCATCTTCGAGAAGAAAAATAGGGAAGTCAAAATCCTCATATGAAAGCCCGCTCCCCACAGGGTTCCACACGGTCTTATTGCAGTGTGCAAACTGAGGGCCATAATCTTTGGAATAAACACCTGGAAACAGGAAAAAAAAATTAAAAAATGGGCAAATCTGAGCCTGCAAGAGAATAAGAGACCATGGGACAGGCTGGGCCTGCTGAGAAAATAGCGGCAAATAGAGAATGAGCCCCATTATGGGCCGAGGAACCAGCTGACAGAAGCTCGGAGAGATGGAGTGGGTCACTGCGTGCGGTGAAGTGGCAGAGGCAGAGTGTGGTGTCACACAGAGAGGGAGAGTGAGAACCAGGGGCACTCCGAGCCGTGGCAGTCCGGGAGGCTGGCACCAGCCCACCGCGAGCGTTTATTTCTCACCCGCTGAGGGAGTGGAGGAAGCACACAGAGAAACGCGATGCTTTGAAAGGAGGAAAAGCACAAACCCGCCTTCTCCCAGCTCATTGTGTGCTGGAAGCAGCCCCGAGGCATCCATAACGTGCCCATCATTTTAACACCTAAATACTGAAAAAACAGCACGACGGCAGAGGCACAACAAACGCCAGCACGGCAAAACTCCTCTCCGGAGCACGCACAGATCCTTCAAGGCAGAAAGATTTGGACAAACTACTGAGGGTGTAGCAATGTGAGGTTCAACAAGGTCCAGTGATGGGTCCTGCACTTGGGTCACAACAACCCCAAGTTGCTGGGGGCAGAGTGGCTGGAGCTGCCTGGGAGAAAAGGACCCTGAGGGTGTTGGCTAACTGTCAGCTGAACATGAGCCAGCAGTGTGCCCAGGTAGCCCAGAAGGCCACCAGCATCCTGGCCTGGATCAGGAACAGTGTGGCCAGTAGGACTCGGGAGGTGATTATCCCACCTGGACTGGGCACTGGTGAGACCCCACCTCAAGGGATGGGCCCAGTTTTAGGCTCCTCACCACAAAACAAAGACATTGAGGGGCTAGAGCGTGTCCAGAGAAGGACAACAGAGCTGGTCAGGGGTCTGGAGACAAAGGAGAAGGGTTTGGAGAACTTATGCGGAGCGACTAAGGGAGCTAGGGGGATTCAGGCTGGAGAAAAGGAGGCTGAGGGGAGACCTTCTGTTCTCTACAACCCCCTTTCAAGGAGGGTGTAGCCAAGGGGGGTTGGTCTCTTCTCCCAAGGAACACGCGATGGGACAGGAGGAAACGGCCTCAAGTTGTACCAGGGGAGGTTCAGATTGGATATTGGGAACAATTTTTACATAGAAACGGTTATTAAGCCTTGGAATGGGCTGCCCAGGGCAGTGGTTGAGGGGCAATCCCTGGAGGGATTTAAAAGATGGATTGACATAGTGCTTAGAGACATGGTTTAGTGATGGTTTTTACCAGAGTTAGGTTGACTAGATGATCTTAAAGGTCCTTTCCAACCCAGACAACTCGACAATTCTATGATCTAAAGAGGGGTCCCACAGCAGAAGGCTGCGCTTTCTTCCATCCCAGCTCTTCTCACCCTTTTAGAGCAGTAAAGGCGAAAGGGAAGCTACTTCCCCCTTGATTGCTACTTTCTCAGAAACAGCAGGGAAGCAAACAACAACGAAATGAAAACCTGACTGAAACAACCGGGGGAATTTGGGGAGGCAGAATGGCATTTTAAAAAGTAGAGACTTGCCCAAAGAGGGAGTTTAGCAAACACCGCACTCGGTCTGTGCAGCACGAGGCTTTAAGGATCACATGTGGGCAAAAGACAAGTTTCACATGTGAGAGAAAAAGTAGTTACAACTACCAAAGGTCAAGTTTAACACTTTTAGTGATTTAATGCTGTTTTAGTCATCTTATCTGAGGGCCCTGGAATAGCAGGGCAGTATTTTACCAAGGGCTTTAGGGAAGAAGAGCTCACGGGATTAAAGGAAGCAATTTGGAGAGGTACCATGTTCAGAAACGGTGAGATTCGAGCTCAGATCAACTACCTGGAAAGAATATTTTGAGAACATTTAAGAACATTATCTTAAACACCATTTTGACATTAAAGTGCAGCTGCAATTTCAGCAGCCTTCGGCGTTTCTTGCTCGGACTGGCCAACATAAAGGCACCATTTCTCTTCCTCCACCATCCACCAAGGATCAAGAGTCAACGTTTCCTTACCAAAGCCATCGTTGGGGCATTTCAAACCAGGAGAGAATCCCTGGGAAGGGCTGGGTTTGGCAATGGCCACCGCAAGGCCTGACACTCGGGAAGTTCCCTTCAGCTGCAGCATCACCCTCCTGCAAAAGAGAAAACACCGGTGAAACGTTTGAATCCATTAACCAAGAGTTACAACCCAAGATATTACAGTCCAGCACATAAGTAACCAGCATGACCCCCTTTTTTCTTCTCAAAACTGTAAGATCACGCACACAGTAACAAGGAGAAACTTCAACCATTTCTTTCCTGCTCCGCCCAGGAATTTATAGTAACTGCTGCAGTGATGAATGTGGGACAAGGATCTCTCTAACAGCAAACCAGCCCATTTAAGAAGAACTAAAATCAAGCACTAAAACACAGTAGACCCACAAATGTTTTCATCTCGCCATACTGTAAAGCAGCCAGGGCTGATTTTGCCATCTGTCACTTGAAAAAAGACATTTCCAGCACCAGATTAGGGACCCATATTGGTCTCCTGGGCTCCAGCCACCCTGGGGAGACCCCAATGCTGATGACTCACCTGTTGAAGAGGCTCCCATCCAGCAG
The DNA here is from genome assembly GCA_026546715.1 of Gallinago undulata. Classification (NCBI taxonomy): domain Eukaryota; kingdom Metazoa; phylum Chordata; class Aves; order Charadriiformes; family Scolopacidae; genus Gallinago; species Gallinago undulata. The sequence goes on along the minus strand of JAOTQQ010000016.1, from coordinate 2,104,732 downwards.
AATCATGTAGGGTGGATGGGGGCCATCAATAAGCACCCAGTTCAGGTCCTCCTCCTTCTCCACCACATGGATGACCCCCGTGTCTCCGCTGATGGAGGCTGCGGGAAGAGAATTTGCCATTTACATTTCAGTCACACTTCATTCATGCTCCCAAACCACTCCAGAACAACAGGGCAGCATTTTACCGAGGAATTTAGGAAAGAAGAGCTCATGGGATTAGAGGAAGGAATTTGAAGAGACACTATTTAGCTACAGCAGGGCAGAAAATGGAAGAGTGGCTTTTAGCAGGGAAAGAAAAAAGCTGAACAGGCTTTGAGAGCATATTTTGTTTAAACACATCAAAGCACTGAAGAACCTTGAGCTAACTAAGAACTATGAATCACAGAATGATATGGGATTGGAATGGACCTCTGGAGATCATCTAGTCCAACCCAAGGCCAGAGCAGGGTCACGCAGAGCAGGTCCCACAGGAACGTGACCAGGCAGCATTTGAATGTCTCCAGAGAAGGAGACTCCACCACCTCCCTGGGCAGCCTCTGCCAGGGCTCTGCCACCCTCACAGGAAAGAAGTTCCTCCTCATGGTGAGATAGAACTTCCCCTATCCCAGTTTGTGCCTGTTCCCTCTTATCCTGTCACTGGGCACCACTGGAAAAAGCCTGGCCCCATCCTCCTGACACCCACCCTTCAAGGATTTCCAGGCGTTGATCGGATCCCCCCTCAACCTTCTCTTCTCCAGACTCAAAAGCCCCAAGTCCCTCAGCCTTTCCTCATAGAGGAGATGCTCCAGACCCCTCATCATCTTTGTAGCCCTTTGCTGGACTCTCCCCAGCAGTTCCCTGTCCTTCTGGAACTGGGGAGCCCACAACTGGTCCCAGTGCTCCAGATGGGGCCTCACCATGAGTCCCCCAAGACCAGAGGGAATAAGGAAGGAGAGGAGGAAACAGGCCGTGAGACAGAACAACACTTGGAGGAAACAGGCCCTGCCTCAAGGATCACAGCTGCAGAAACACTTTAGTGCTTTAAGAGTAAATATTGCAAATTCAGGAAGTGAGAGCTCAGAGAGAGTTCAGCACGAGGCCTACAAGAGCACAAGGGGCAAAAGATTGTGACAGAAAAGGGGCACTAGCACCAAAGCAGGTCTATGACTTGTCCTTGTCACCCAACAGAAAACAAAGCACTTCTTTAAGAGGCTACCAGTAAAAAGAAGCACAACCCCCATGGTGAGCAACTGGTGCCACTGTTGGAAACTGCCCATGAGTGAGAAAGCAGGGCTGTGTGGGGCTGTCAGCCCAAACACCAGGCTCCCACAGAGGGAGGAAGAGGAGCCAGAGGACCTTGTACCCTGGGTTCTGTGACAGCCCGAGCGCAGCCGTGCTGCCCTTCAGTGGCAGCCGACAACCTCCTGCAGGGTGTGGCTGCCCATGGAAGCAAAACTGAATTGGAAGTGAGCAGGACACTGACTCACACTAATTTCCTCCAGGAATACTGCTCAAACGGTATTCTCTTACCTATTTTTCAATTTTAGGACTCACTCAGGCCTGCCTTCTCCTTTTCAATATGACAAAAAAACCCTTACAAAGTCAACAGGCAGCAGCTCAAACAAACCCTCTGCTCCCTTCAGATCATAGAATGGTTAGAGTTGGAAGGGACCTTAAAGATCATCAAGTTCCAAACCCCCTGGCCTGGGCAGGGACACCTCCCACTACAGCAGGTTGCTCAAAGCCCCATCCAGTCTGACCTTAAACACTTCCAGTGATAGGGACTTTCCTGGGCAACCTGTTCCAGTGTCTCACCACCCTCACTGTAAAAAATTTCTTTCTGGTATCTAATCTAAATCTCCCCTCTTCCAATTTATAACCATTACCCATTGTCTTTTCACTGGACTTCCTGACAGTCCCTCTCCAGCTCTCCTGTAGGTTCCCTTCAGGTACTGAAAGGCTGCTATAAGGTGTCCCTGGAGCCTTCTCTTCTCCAGGCTGAACAACCCCAGCTCTTCAGTCTATCTTCATAACAGAGATGCTCCATCCCTCTGATCATCTTCATGTCCCGTTCCAACCGGTCCATGTCCTTCCTGTGCTGAGGACTCCAGAGCAGGACACAGTACTCCAAGAGGGAACATGATGTCACCTGTGCACTTTTTCGCTCCCTTTCTCTCATACCTCATTAACCCCAACTCATCCCGCAGCGCTCACAGCTCTGCCTCACACTCCAAAAAGCTGTGGCTTGTTTCTTTTTTTTTCTGTGCATGCACTGACTCCACAAGCTCAAAATGCTGCTCTCTACCTAGCCGGGAATTTTGGAGGCCTGCAGGAACACAGTCTCTAAGGTGTCCACCCCTCAATTGAGCAGAAACGGGTCAGAATATTCAGCATTACCAGAGCAGGGTTGGAAAAGGGGAAACGGTGCTGAGAATAAGGACAAGAATGATCCAGGCAACAGCTGTACTCACACTGGCAGCCGATCTGGTGGGTGGCATTCAGGAGGCGAACGCACGGCGCCGTTTTATTCAGGGGGATGTAGATCTTCCTCTCGACAGAGTTTCCCTGGCAGCAGTCTGAGGGGAAGACACAGCCTCACCTCAGAGGGGGACAAACCAGGGGGTCCCCACACCCCAAACGCATCTCCCCAACTCAGGAGGGAAAGACGAGCCCCTCCACAACCCCGAGGGGGGGACAGGCGAGGTCTCCGAGTGCCCCCCTTTCAAAGATAAGGCCCTCCCTACCTCCGCCTCAGACGCGGAGCACCCCCAAACCGATTAAGGACTGTCTGCTCTGCCCCGTCGCGCCCCTCTCTCATTGAGCCTCACCCGCTACGAGCAAGACGAGAAGCAGCCCCCACCAGGCCGGGAGCGGGACCCAGCAACTCCCCGCAGCGGCCTCCATCCCCCAGCCGCCCCAGGCTCTCCCCGCCGCCGCCATCTTTCCGCTTCCTCCCTCGTGGGCGCCGCTCTGCACCGGCAGGAGAACCCAGACTCTACGGCCGGGTGGGGGCGGAAGCGGAAGTCAGCTGGGGAACTTCCGGGGCGCCGACGTGGAGGGGCGGGGCGGTGGCAGTAGTGCCGAAGGCGGTGGTGGCGAAGGGTGATGCTGACCAAGTTCGAGACTAAGTCGGCCCGGGTGAAAGGTAACGGTGTGTTCGGGCCGTGCTGGGAGTCCCTAGGGAACCAGAGAGGCCCCCCCGGGGAGGGGGTAGGAACCCCGGGGGTCCCTGAATGGGAGAGGCCTCTAGGTCCCCTCTAGGCCTCCTCTAGGTCTCTGGGCTCCCGAGTGGGTTGAGGCCTCGCTGTCACGTCTCTGTGTGCCTCGGCAGGGCTCAGCTTTCACCCCAAGCGGCCCTGGATCCTTACTAGCCTGCACAATGGCGTCATCCAGCTGTGGGATTATCGGATGTGCACCCTCATCGACAAGTTCGACGAGCACGATGGTCAGTGTGCGCGGGGGGAAGGTGCTGGGAAGCTGTTGTGGAGGAAGAGTAGGATGCGGGAGGGGGAAAGGAGGTTCTTCTGAGGCTTCTGCCTGTTTGACTGCAGATCTTCTCTATGTATTCTTTGTAGCTAGTTTGCTGGCTTTTTTTTGCATGTGAAGTGAGGTAATAGTTTTTGTTTTGGCATGAAAACGAGCCTGTAAATGCAGATATAAAGGGTCTGGATGTTTTGTAAAGGGCTGCTGCAGGCATCTCGATGGCTTCAGCCTGGAAGAGGGGAGATTGGGATGAGATGCGGGGCAGAAATTCCTTGGTGTGAGGGTGGTGAGAGCCTGGCCCAGGCTGCTCCGAGAAGCTGTGGCTGCCCCATCTCTGGAGGGGTTCAAGGCCAGGTTGGATGGGGCTTGGAGCAACTTAGGCTGGTGGGAGGTGACCCTGCCCAGGCCAGGGGGTTTGGAACTTGATGACCTTCAAGGTCCCTTCTAAGCCAACCCATTCTATGAAAGAAATGGGTTTGGGAGTGGAATCTCAGACTGTTATGTGATTTCTTATTGCTGCTTTGAAGCTCTTAATTTTTCAGTAGCAATAGAATTTAGGAGGAATGTAAATTGTAAATCTTTAAGTTATACTAAGGACCGCTCCAGCCACCTTGTTGTGTCCAACCTGCTCTTCCTATTTTCTAGGACCTGTTCGAGGTATTGATTTCCACAAACAGCAGCCTCTGTTTGTCTCTGGAGGTGATGATTACAAAATAAAGGTAACATTTGACCCCTTTAGCTCTTGTTCCCTGTCTTCTAGGGAAGGGAGTGCACAAAGAAACTGGTTAAAAGATGAGAAAGAGTGTGGGTGGGAAATGTTTGGGGATTTACAGAGGCATTTGAGTTAACTGCAGTGAGGTGACGTGGTTGTAGGAAAATAGGAAAATTATTAGGAAAATATTTTAAAATGGAAGTGAGAGGCCTGTAAATGAACTGAAATAGGAGAAAAACACCCGAAAAATCTGGCACATACCATCATGATTCTGCTTCTGTGCTGTGCAGGTCTGGAATTACAAGCTGCGCCGTTGTCTCTTCACTCTGCTTGGGCACTTGGATTATATTCGCACCACCTTCTTCCACCACGTAAGCTCCTCTGCTCATTACCCCAGCAACGGGTTCCTGCTTGTGAAAAATCATCTGTCTTTTGCTTCCCTGGATGGGAATCTTTGCTAAAGAAATCATGCTGGAATTGCAGAAGGACCCTCCAGACATGGTGGCGTTTTGTAGAGTTGCAAGAGGCAGAAATTCTGCCTACGAGATCTTAAACATGATTTTAAAAGGGTCATTTCTGGGGGCAGTTGGAAAATACAATGCAGAGAGCATCAGGGGTGTGTGTTATTTCATATCTAGAATACTCTGCTTTTTTTTTTTTTTTTTAGGAATATCCTTGGATCTTGAGTGCTTCAGATGATCAGACCATTCGTGTTTGGAACTGGCAGTCCAGAACTTGTGTCTGGTAAAATCACTGAGTTCTTTAAAACAATAACCATGCGTTTTGGGGGCCAGTTGTCTATTTCTGTTAGTTTCAAGCAGAAACTGTGCTGAGTTACAGGGATGGAACTGACAAAGAGGACTGATGAGTTGTGGCTATTTCAGTCAGCTGTCCCTTTTGCTTGTTGACTGTGATGCCACCAGATTTGTATTTGTAAATTTATGCGTTGTTTGATTGGAAAATGTTTAGAGCTTAAAATTATGTGTTCAGGAAGCCTTTGAAGTTATTGATATCAGAAAGTCGGCCCTTAAATGCTCTCTAAGAACGGAAGGGTTCAGTTGTGCTCTCGAAAAGCAGCATTTAGCAATATTATGGAATCATAGAATTGTCTAGGTTGGAAGGGACTTTTAAGATCATCGAGTCCAACCACCAACCTAACTCTGATAAAAACCATCACTAAACCATCTCCCTCAGCACAACGTCAACCCAGCTTTTAAATCCCTCCAGGGATGGTCCCTCAACCACTGCCCTGGCCAGCCCATTGCAAGGCTTAATAAGCCTTTCTATGTAAAAATTGTTCCTAATATCCAATCTGAACCTCCCCTGGTGCGACCTGAGGCCATTTTCTCTCGTCTTATCACCTGTTCCTTGGGAAAAGAGACCGACCCCCCCTGGCTACACCCTACTTTCAGGGAGCTGTAGAGAGCAAGAAGGTCTCCCCTCAGCCTCCTTTTCTCCAGGCTGAACCCCCCTAGTTTCCTCAGCCACTCCTCACAAGTTCTCCAAACCCTTCTCCTTGGCCTCCAGACCCCTCACCAGCTCTGTTGCCCTTCTCTGGACCCGCACTAGCTCCTCAATGGCTTTTTTTGTGATATATTCCTCATTATCTCTCCCCAGACTGAGTTTATTGCTGTTGCTGCAAATTGGACACTGTATTAATACATCTTATGTTTAAATGGGGTTTTCTGTCCTTTCCGTTGTAGCGTGCTGACGGGACACAACCACTATGTGATGTGTGCCCAGTTTCACCCCTCCGAGGACCTGGTGGTGTCAGCCAGTTTGGACCAGACGGTGCGCGTTTGGGATATTTCTGGTGAGTTGCCCAGATGGAGGGGGGTGCCCAGCAACAAAACCCACTTCAAAACCGCAATTGCTGAAATCCCAGTTGAGGCCAGAAAGAGCTGTTTGGATGCGAGAGCAGGAAGAAAAGCTTCTTGTCTGCAGAAACCTCAGCAAAAAATTAAAAATTCTCTATTGAGAGGGATCTATTCCCCTGTTTCCATCAAGTTGTAGGATGGAAGGGACCTAGGGGTCTCATCTAGTCCACCCTTTTGCTTGAAGCAAGTCTTCTACGAGGTGAGCTGTAGCTTGTGTAGCCAAAAAAACCCTCTAAAGACAGAGATTTTGCAGCCCTAATCTCCCAATCTGACTTTGGAGCCAATATAGATGATTTTGTGTAGTCAGAAGAGACATGATTTTGTCAACCGAAGAGCTTTGCAGATGTGTCAGAGGATTTTAAGAATTTCTGGATCACCTTTATCCCCTTGAAAAATTCTTGGAGGCAGCAATAAGTCGTTTGTTCTCAGAGAAAGATAAAAAGGGTAGGGTTTGGGTTTTTTTGAGGTTTTTTTTTTTTTTTTTGTATCTTAGCTGTGGGTGGTGACAGGAAGATAAGATAATATTATTAGGGATTCTTTTGACTTTTTCAGAGAGAAAATATAAAATGAAGCGTGGCCTAAAGTTCCGAGCAGGAGTTACAAATGAAGACTCCAGAGTCCTTTGCTGATATCGCAGCTATTTTTTAGTTCCACCTTGGCCATGAGGTGACATCATGGAGTTAAATATGGTCCCTAAATGAAAAGCTGGAAATTAGGACAACATTAGGTGGAAATAAAGACTGGTGGGAGGCAGGGACAGTCCTGGCTGTTGGCTGAACACGAGCCAGCAGTGTGCCCAGGTGGCCCAGAAGGCCAACAGCATCCTGGCCTGGATCATTGTGGCCAGCAGGACTTGGGAGGTGATGGTCCCCCTGGACTGGGCACTGGTGAGGCCCCATCTCGAGGGATGGGCCCAGACCATGAAAAAGACGTTGAGGGGCTGGAGTGGGTCCAGAGAAGGGCAATGAGGCTGGTGAGGAGTCTGGAGACCAAGGAGAAGGGTTTGAAGAACTTGTGAGGAGTGGTTGAGGGAGCTAGGGGGGTTCAGCTTGGAGAAAAGGAGGCTGAGGGGAGACTGTTCCCTACAACCCCCTTTCAAGGAGGGTGTAGCCGGGGGGGTTGGTCTCTTCTCCCAAGGAACAGGCAATAGGATGAGAGGAAATGGCCTCGGGGTGTGCTAGGGGTGATTCAGATTGGATATTGGGAACAATTTTTAGATGGAAAGGGTTATTAAGCCTTGCAATGGGCTGCCCAGGGCAGTGGTTGAGGGACCATCCCTGGAGGGATTTAAAAGCCAGGTTGACATAATGCCTAGAGACATGGGTTAGTGATGGTTTTTATCAGAATTAGGTTGATGGTTGGACTTGATGACCTTAAAGGTTCCTTCCAACCCGGACAATTCTATGATTCTGTGGTGGGGCTACAAACTCTTCTAGAGATGGACTTTATCTGACCTGTGGCTCTGGCCGTTGCAGTTTTGGTCGGACACATTGTGTTATTTGTGCTACACGCTCAGCCGTGACCAGCTGTGTCACCAGCAGGGGCTGGGGACAGGACATCCTGGTTATTTAAAACCTGTCCCCCTCTCTCTGCTGCCAGTGCTGGGAGGTTAACAGCTATTCTGCCTGTGAGCTTTGCTGATTCTCCCACAAACGCTCGCTCTCAGCAGAGTTCCAGCTGCCAAATTGGTTTGGAGATGGTACAGAGTGGGTTTTTTTTTCCCTCTTCCTCAGCCGATAACGTGATGAAGGGTTTTAGAGACACGCTGAATTATTGACTCAGCTGTCGCTCCCAGCAGACACGACGCTGCGAGAATACCAGTGTGTGGGCGGAAAGAGGAAAAAAAACTAGTGAGAGATGAGAAATGGATTCAAAATACAATTCCTTTCCCCAGTTTTTCCCCCAAATGACTTATGGCTGTAGCAGGATTCTGTCCTGGCTGTCACAGTCTCCCAGGGAGGGTTATTTCCCCATTTTGTCTGATGACTGGTGTGCAAATAATCCTGGTGAGAGAGAGCATTAGTTGGTGTTGAGCTTTAACTCTGTCTGTTACTTAGTGCCACCGTTAATTCGTGGCTTCTGGGGACAGCAGTGGGGATTGTTTTCAGCAGGCTTGGGGGATTTTGAGCCCTGGTTCTTTGCTGCCCTCAGTTAAATGAGTTTAAAGGTTAAAAGATGCCAAAATCCTCCTCCCAAAACTGTTGGATGATCCTTCATGTGATTTCCTGCATTTCAGGTTCTCTTTTGGGGTGTTTAATCTGAACTGGTGCATTTGGAGGAAGCGGAAGGGAATCCTGAATATTTCTCACCCTCTTCCCTTCTTTCAAGTTCCCATTTTTCCACCTGAAGATGAGTGTAAACAGCTCAGGGAGGCGCTCAACTTGTTGTTAAATTAGAAATATTGTCTTGATAATATAATTTTTTCCTTCCTCCACTCCTATTTCTCCCTCCTCTTTATTCCACAAGGCCTAAGGAAGAAGAACCTGTCCCCTGGAGCTGTGGAATCCGATGTCCGGGGTATAACAGGGGTGGATTTGTTTGGGACAACAGACGCAGTTGTGAAGCACGTTCTGGAGGTACAGTGTCCGTGTGTGTGTACAGTGCAACCTTTTTGGGTGTATTTAGTGGGATCTCTGTGACACAAAAGATCCTCTAGAAGCCCCTAAATAGCAGGGGAAAGAAGAGTTGAAACACCTGACTCGGATCTGTAGAGTTATATCCTCTTGTAGATCATGGTGTTACTTTTCCTGAGTTTCAAATGTGAAATCTGGGGATGTTTGTGCTGTAACCAGAGAGATAACAGCTTTCTCTGTGCAGCCAAAAGCTCAGCTAAACAGCAGCTGTTATTCCCTGGTGTTACTGGAGTAACAGAGGAGATTATGGGAGAGGGGGCCCTTCTGCAGCGGCTTGTTAAAGCTGGGACGTGGCACCGAGCTTTGTTTTACTGGTGCAGAATAGTATCTGCAGTGCTTATTATTGCAGGCATCCGTTATCCTACTGTCTGTCAGTATAAAAATCACAGAATCGCAGAATGCTGTAGGGTTGGAAGGGACCTCTGGAGATCATCTAGTCCAACTCCCTGCCAGAGCATGGTCACCCAGAGCAGGTCCCACAGGAACATGTCCAGGTGGGGTTTGAATGTCTCCAGAGAAGGAGACCCCACCACCTCTCTGGGCAGCCTCTGCCAGGTCTTTGCC
>JAOTQQ010000016.1:2058206-2093295 GCA_026546715.1 Gallinago undulata | reverse complement strand
CCTTCCAGTCCCTCAAGGGGCTCCAGGAAAGCTGGGGGGGGGACTCTTGATGAGGGAGGGGAGTGATGGGATGAGGGGGAAGGGTTTGAAGCTGAAAAAGGAGAGATGAAGCAGCCCCATCCCTGGAGGGGTTCAAGAGCAGGTTGGAGGGGGCTTGGAGCAACCTGGGCTGGTGGGAGGTGTCCCTGCCCAGGGCAGGGCATGGGGAGCAGGATGGTTTTTAAGGTCCCTTTCCACTCAAACCATTCTATGATCCATATAGGATTTGCTTTTCTCTGCCACGCTTTGCAGAGCACACTGACTTGCAGAGGCTTTTATTAAATGTATCATAGGGAAAAAAATCCTTATTTAGTGGAGGATGATGTTATTGTGTGGGTGTCAGTGCAAAGCTAGAAGATCATCGTCTGCATTAACTGGGTAAATGCTCTGGGGCTGAGAAGGGATGGGACAGATCCTGGAGTTTTAACACTTAAAGAAATGGGTGTCAGCGAGGCAAAGTGTTTCTAGAAGAAGAAATCTTAGATTTATTAGGAAATGTGAAGGGGAATGGGAAAGAATCGGTTCAGTCAGGAGTAGCAGAGGGAGCTGACAGTCATCGTTGTGATCTTTGTCGGTTTGAAGGGCTCGTTAGTGTCGTCTTCGTAATGAAGAGAAAAAAACAAACCCTGTGGGATTTAATTGACACGTTTGATTTCTCACCTGCCTTTTCCTCAGGCCATGATGGCGGCATGATCGTGTTCAAACTGGAGCGGGAGCGGCCGGCGTATGCTGTGCACGGCAACATGCTCTACTACGTGAAGGACCGTTTCCTACGGCAGCTCGATTTCAACAGCTCGAAAGATGTGGCCGTCATGCAGCTGCGGAGGTAGGAGACAGTGCTCATCCTGGTCCCTTCCCAGTATCCTGAATCCCGTACTGGTTTCTTGCCTACAGATAGTTCCTGTTCTTGTTTTCACGTTGTTAGGTCCCATTCCGATTGTTGGTCCGGAAGGGGTTTGTAATGATTCCGAGTGTGTGATTAAAACTTCAGGCTCGACTGACTTTTCCATCAGATGAATTTACAAAGGCTACAAGAAGTTGTTTAGGTCAATTTTTATCCGTGCATGGACACAATTTGTTTTAAACTAATTTTAAGTCTCAAACTGAAACACCAGCTCTTTCATTTGTAAAACGTTCATGTTCTTACACTGTTTCCAAGTGGGTTTGATGCAGGAAATTCATCAAAACCGAGCATTTCTGTGCCTCGGTGTATTGCAGAAAATGAAGGGTGTTTATCAGAAGGTGGAAATAACCTTGGTCCCCTCTGACTCTCTTTTCTTCAGCGGTTCCAAGTTCCCTGTGTTCAACATGTCCTACAACCCGGCTGAGAATGCTGTCCTCCTCTGCACAGTAAGTCAGTTCTGCTGCAGAACATGCTGAAGGACGTTTCCATAAGACTGTAAATGCCAGTTCTGTGAAATCCTGTCTCAAACTGGGTTTTTTGCCCCCTCTCTGCAGAGAGCCAGCAACTTGGAGAACAGCACTTATGACCTCTACACCATCCCCAAGGATGCAGACTCCCAGAATCCAGATGGTAGGCATTTTTAATTTCACAGAATGCTATGGGGTTGGAAGGGACCTCTGGAGATCACTCAGTCCAACCCCCCGCCAGGGCAGCTCCTCCTAGAGCAGGTCCCACAGGAATGTGTCCAGGTGGGGTTTGAATGTCTCCAGAGAAGGAGACCCCACCACCTCTCTGGGCAGCCTCTGCCAGGTCTTTGCCACCCTCAAAAGTAAAGAAGTTCCTCCTCGTGTTTAGATGGAACTTCTTACGTTCCAGTTTGTGCCCATTTCCTCTTGTCCTGTCACTGGGCACCACTGGAAAAAGCCTGGCCCCATCCTCCTGACACCCACCCTTCAAGGATTTCCAGGCGTTGATCACATCCCCCCTCAGCCTTCTCTTCTCCAGACTCCAAAGCCCCAAGTCCCTCAGCCTTTCCTCCCAAGAGAGATGCTCCAGGTCCCTCATCATCTTTGTAGCCCTTTGCTGGACCCTCTCCAGCAGTTCCCTGTCCTTCTGGAACTGGGGAGAGCCCACAACTGGTCCCAGTGCTCCAGCTGTGGCCTCTCCAGGGCAGAGCAGAGGGGCAGGATGACGTCCCTCCACCTGCTGCTCACCCTCTTCCTGATGCCCCCCAGGATGCCATTGGCCTCCTTGGCCACCAGGGCCCATTGCTGGCTCCTGGTCACCCTGTTGTCCTCCAGGATTCCCAGGTCTTTCTCCTCAGAGCTGCTCTCCAGCAGATCACTCCCAACCTGTCCTGGTTTTGGGGGGTTATTCCTCCTCAGGTGCACCACCCTACGCTTGCCCTTGTTGAGTTTCATCAGGTTCCTCTCTGCCCAGCTCTCCTGCCCCTCTGGATGGTGGCCCAGCTTTCTGGGGTGTCACACACCCCCCCAAGTTGTGTGTCACCAGCAAACCTGCTGAGGGCACATTCCATCCCTTCATCCAGGTCATTGGGGAATAGATGATTTCCCGTTAATCTTTGGGAGGGTTTATTGCCCTGGAGCTGTACCCTCCTCCGCTCTCCAGCTCTTGCCGTGTCTGTTATATATTTATAAAAAAAAAAAACAACTTCATTTCTCTGAGCCTCCCTCGTTGGCCTCTTTCTCCGTGGTTCCCAGTGCTCCTGCAGCTCACACCATTTGGCAGGTGTCCCCCTCACTACATCACTCCGCACTGACTTGAAAAATTCATGTTCGGCCCAAACTTTTACTGCTCCAAATATATATTTTATAATTGTGCTATTAGGAAACTTTGCCTTTTCCCTTTCGACGCAGCAGGCGGCCTTCCTGGCTTGTCACCAGAGATGGATTTTTTCACCGGATTTGTTTTGTTGGGAGAGATTTTTATCCTCTGAAAAGTGGCTGTAAAAAAGTGACGGTGCCAGGGTGCCAGTAGCCATTCTTCCTCTCGGCAAATTCCAGTCTAGTTTTGTGCAATTTACAAAGTCAAAACGTGATTTAGGAGGGGGAAAACAAACCCCACCAACCTAATTCTTTCTCCTGACTGTGAATTCCATTTGGGATCTGAAACTCCAGCTGGTTCCTCCTGCCTCCGTCGTAAAGATGTTGAAACGAGGGGGAGTGATGGACGAGTTCGACTGGAATCCAACTCGCTTCTTCATAAATTGATCGATTTTTGTGAGTCTAACAAAGGGAGAATTTTGTTGTGGAGTGCAGTCAGCGGGCGTGTTTGGAGAGAAAAAGAGAAAGGGAGCTTTTTAGTGACTTTTAAAATAAAATCAGTAAGATTTAATTGAATATTTGGTTTCACTCAGGTGTTCAAAGCTGACTTCTCTGGGGACGCTCAGCTTGTCACCCTTTAAATGAGGAAAGGGCTTATTCTTTTAGAGGAAGAAACATTGAGACCTCATGAAAACTGTGTATTTTAATGCATTTTCAAGAATAGCATAAAATTCTACTGGTTGATATGTCTCTTCTCCAAGAAACTACTTTATATTCAACCTTCTGGTGAACTCCAGGACTATCATGTAGGTATTTAACACGTGCCTCGGAGTCCTCATCCTCATGTTATTCACAGGAGGAATTATTTACTTGAGTAACAAGGGAAGCTGAGCTTCCTTATCATTTTTTAATTCTTGTGGGGAATGTATTACAGTTATTTTTTTCTTTTTTTTTTTTTTTTTTTTTTCTGCCTGATCTACAGTCAGCGTTAAAGACTTAAAGCCAGTTAAAATGCTGGGCTGTGGAGATTGAGGAAAACAGTTGAAGCCCCTGCCGGAGAATCCCAAGCGGAGCTGGGAATTGAATTCAGACGAGTCTTTCTTGGGTTGGGCAGTAGATGAGGGCTGAGGAGCGAGGAAGGCAGGTTTAAATCATCATTTTTTAGGACAAATGGCGCTGTGAAATAGCAATTAGTGGGCGAGTCTCCAAGACCAGCCACGTAGAGCAGCGGGACTGGTGAGAAAAGGGGCTAAGAACTAAAGAAAATGTTATTTTACCGCCTCGCTTCGCTTCTGCCTCCCTTTTTGCTTCCACAAAAAGCCTTCCCCGCATCAGCAGCGCATCCTGTGGTTCTCTCTGCGCTGTCTGATGTGCCCAGGGCTGTGTTTGGATTAGCATTTGGAAACTGGGAGCCCAGCTGCGTGCTGGGGAGAGCTCAGCCTTTCTCCTCCAGCTCGTTATATCCCTTTGCAGGGCGAGGAGGGGAGGGGCTCTTCCATGGAAGCTGGGACCCTCACTGCTCCCTTCGTTTGGCTAACGAGGCTCCGCTCATTAGCTTGACAGACGGCGTTGTCGCCCGGATGGCACCAAGTGGTGGCCTTGGCTGTACAACCGGCCACTTGTCTTGTCCCTTGGCTAGTGAAAGGGGCTGGCAGTGGCCACGCTGAGACCCAAAAGGACATGGGGGCCGTGGGGGGGGTGGATGAATCTCGTGAATGGCCTCAGGTTAAATGTGAATTAGGAGGAAGGGGCTACAGCAGCCAAAATGGGATGGAACAAGACCCTGCCAGAGGTCTTATTCCCTCGTCTGTGTTTTGTTTCTCTCCCCCAGCGCCCGAGGGGAAGCGTTCCTCCGGGCTCACAGCCGTGTGGGTGGCGAGGAACCGCTTTGCCATCCTGGACCGCATGCATTCGGTAAGGGGAGGGGACGGGCTTAACGGGGTCAGCCTTTTAATGAGGTGCCTTGTCATTTGGAAGCGTTTTTTTCAGAAAATTGGGTTTTTTCAGAGCTACAGGAGATCCGAGGAGACTGGCAGAACGTTCTTGGTAGAGAGCGGGCTGCAGACCTACATGAAAAAACAGGATAATGCAGCGCAAATGTAATGAGTTGAAATGTTAATTAACTCCTTTGACAGTAAATCTGAGCTCAGTTGCTGGAAACCTCCTGCAGCGGGGGGAGTTCAGCGATTAAAGCTGACCAGAACAGGACTGGGGAGCCCCCCCAATCACTTCCATACCGTGAAAGTAATAGGGAAACGGGGAAAATGCAGGTTAGATTTTTTATTAAAGCTCTGTTTTCTCACTTGGGGAGTGCAATAAGTGAAAAAAGGTGGAAAGACACTCAGGGAAAGTATTCCCTGCTTGAATTAACTTGATGTGATGGGGAAGAAAAATCTTGCTCTTTGCCCCATGCAAAATATTGAGGTTTTTTCCCTTTTTTTTTTTCTCCCTTTGTTTGAATTTTTAAAAATTAATTTTTGCTCAGTAAATTGGAAGTTTATTTAATGCCTGTTTCTTACTCCTCCCTGCCTTCCCCTGCCCCTTCTCCACTTGCTGTTCTCACTTCCCAACTTCCTTTATTGCCTTTTATTTTTATCTATGCTGTGTTCTCTCTCACTTTTCCCTAATATTTAATTTGTTTGTATACCCCTTGTAGAGGGGGCTGGCAGATCATATCAGCCACTCAGTGCTGACAGGACTGGGGCTAAAAAGAAAGGATGTGCTGTGTTTGCACCCTGGAAAACTCCTGGGTGGGTTTTCCAGCCGGATAAAGTCTGATAAAGCTTCTAGAAAAGATGCAGCTCTTCTTTGGGCCACAAAAATTCCGAGCCAAAATACCACTGAATTTCTTTGTGGAATCTCCCTAAGTTTTGTTTCCTCTCCCCGAATGGCAGATCCTGATCAAAAACCTGAAGAATGAGATCACGAAGAAGGTGCAGGTGCCCAACTGCGATGAGATTTTCTACGCTGGCACCGGGAACCTGCTACTGAGGGACGCAGACTCCATCACCCTCTTTGACGTGCAGCAGAAGCGGTAAGATCCCCCCCTTCTCTGTCTTCAAATATTGTCATCCTGCCAGCGTGTGGCCTGTGGGGACAAGTTGCAGCTATTAATGGCCTCCAGAATCCAGCCTCAGCTGCGTCGGGCGCATCCAAACCACGGCTGACAACTGTTAATGGAGAGCAGAGTGTATAAACACAGCCAAGGTGCAATTTCTGCCGTGGGCATCGTGCCAGCGATGGCAGGGAGAGGTGCCATCCCCTTGTAAATCCTCTGCCTGTGGAACTGGGTGCTGGAAAAACGGAGAGAAATCAAAAAAAACCACCCAAACTCTGGCTAAACTTGCCCGGTGTCTCCTCCCTTAGGTTTTATATCTGCTCTGAATGCTCTGGTGGTAGCGTGTTAGTGCTGGTGGACGTGTTGTTGTCCACAAAGGAATGGTCAAGGAGATGGCTTTTGGCCATCTTTGTAGGCTTGAGAAAGTTCTGGATTATCCACAGATGGATGCGGTGTGTGTTCATCTCTTAAATCCCAGAACTTGCCTCGTTTCTTTATTTATACACCTTTTTTCTTTCTAATGTTAGTGGGAAAGTTACAAGTAAATTAAACAATTCAAGTGCTGCTTGGAAATACCTTAATTCCCTCGTTCTGTTAAATCCATCCCTAAAACCCTCTCGGAAATTCAGGTTTTGAAGTCAGTGGACTGCAAAAAGGGCCTTCAGAGCCACCTGGAAATGGGGTTTGGGGTGTTGGGTGCTGGTGGTCGTCGTCCAGCTCGATCCCAGGGGATTTGTTCAACTCTCTGATGTCGTTGCTGTCCTTTCCTAGAACTCTGGCCTCGGTGAAGATCTCCAAGGTGAAATACGTCATCTGGTCGGCTGACATGTCTCACGTGGCTCTGCTGGCGAAGCACGGTGAGCGGGGGTGGGGACACGACACACAGCAGGGTTTCACATGGATCCTGGTGCACACCAGCCCCTCTCTAGGCTGTGGGCAAAGTCCCTGCTGGAGAATCCGTCCAGTGCCGTGGCCGGTGGGGAAGGTGCAGCTGAGGATGTTCATGGTGTGGGCTTTGTATCTTCAGGAAAACCTTTCCACGCGCTTGGAAAACAGAGGGCTTTTTTTACTCCTCTAAAAAGATCCAGCCAAACCCTAAAAACAAAGGCAGATGGTGACAATTTTTGTGTGTTTTCCATCATCTCCTTAATGGCTGGGAGGGTGGAAGGGAGAAGCCATGGTTCAGAGGTAGATGTTTAACAGCAGAGGGTTCCCTGCCCTCACTTCTCTTCCCTTTCCTCTCCAGCCATCATGATCTGCAACAGAAAGCTGGAGTCGCTCTGTAATATCCACGAAAACATCCGTGTCAAGAGCGGCGCCTGGGATGAAAGCGGCGTTTTCATCTACACCACCAGCAATCACATCAAATACGCTGTTACCACAGGGTGAGGATGGGTGTCATGTGGGTGTCTTGGGGGCTACCGTGGGGCTTTTTTTGGCTAGTGCTCGTGAAACAGCGCTTTTATTACAGCATGGACATGCCCGAAGCCAGCCAGAGCTACATCCTCATGTTTGGGTGCTTATGCTGAGAATGGTGTTACACTACTGGGCTGGGAGGTTGCACTGCTCATCTCACTGGGGTTTGTTTTTCTAATCCAGGTTAAAACCTCACCCAGGTTTACCTAAAAAGACTTCAGGAAAGCTGGGGGGGACTCTTGATGAGGGAGAGGAGCCATGGGAAGAGGGGGAAGGGTTTGAAGCTGAAAGAGGGGAGATTGAGCTGAGCTGTGGGGTAGAAGTTCTTTGGTGTGAGGGTGGTGAGAGCGTGGCCCAGGTTACCCAGAGAAGCTGTGGCTGCCCCATCCCTGGAGGGGTTCAAGTGCAGGTTGGATGGGGCTTGGAGCAACCTGGTGTGGTGGTAGGTGTCCCTGCCTGGGGCAGTAGGGAGGGAACTGGGTTTTCTTTAAGGTCCCTTCCCACCCAAACCATTTTATGATTCTATGAAAGCATATATAGAGAACTGAGTGTTTTTTGAGGTAGGGAATGTGGTGAGCCAGATGTGTTGACACGTGTGTTGCCGTAGGGATCATGGAATCATCCGCACCCTGGACCTGCCTATCTACGTTACCCGGGTGAAGGGGAACAACGTGTACTGCCTGGACAGAGAGTGTCGCCCCAGGGTCCTCACTATTGATCCCACGGAATTCAAATTCAAGCTGGCGTTGATCAACAGAAAGTATGATGAGGTGAGGAGACATGAGAGACCCCACATTCTTCCTTGGCCTGAGGATAAAGAGGGTGCTGGAGAGGGCACAGCAGAGGACTACAAAATGATGAGGGGCCTGGAGCACCTGGGGCTTGGGGCTTTTGAGTCTGGAGAAGACTGAGAGGGGGATTTGATCAACGCCTAGAAATACTTGAAGGCCGGGTGTCAGGAGGATGGAGCCAGTCTTTTCTCAGTGGTGCCCAGTGACAAGACAAGAGGGAATGGGCACAGACTGGAACATGGGGAGTTTCATCTAAACATGAGGAGGAACTTCTTCAGTTTGAGGGTGACAGAGCCCTGGAAGAGGCTGCCCAGAGAGGTGGTAGAGTCTCCGACTCTGGAGACATTCAAAACCCTGCCTGGACACATTCTTGTGAGACCTGCTCTGGGTGGACTTGCTTTGGCAAGGGGTCTTGGACTAGATGATGTCCAGAGCTCCTTTCCAACCCCATACCATTCTGTGATTCTGTCCCTCATGAGGGGTGTTAAGGGTTTCAATGCCTTTTTTTTTTGCAGGTGCTGCACATGGTGAGAAACGCCAAGCTTGTGGGCCAGTCCATCATTGCCTACCTGCAGAAAAAGGGCTACCCGGAGGTGGCCCTGCACTTTGTCAAGGATGAGAAGACCCGTTTCAGCCTGGCACTGGAGTGTGGCAACATCGAGGTGAGGAGGTGGGTGGTGTGGGGAGAAACACACATCCTTCTGGGCATCACTCACAACCTTAACCTTGCTGTGAGGAAGAGGAATTATTGGGAAGAAAAAGAATTAGTTGGGAGTGATGGAGTTGAGGATGATCTTTTTAATTCCTTGCTTTCCATCATGGATGTTCTCAACAGAAGCCTACAGAGAAAACTTCTTTCTGCGAAGCCTTTGTTACCATCTCAATTCTCTTGTCAGATCGCTCTGGAAGCAGCCAAAGCTCTGGATGACAAGAACTGTTGGGAGAAACTAGGAGAAGTGGCTTTGCTGCAGGGCAATCACCAGATTGTGGAGATGTGCTACCAGCGCACCAAGAACTTCGACAGGCTCTCCTTCCTCTACCTCATCACTGGCAATCTGGAGAAGCTTCGGAAGATGATGAAGATCGGTGAGTTCTGGGGTGGGGGCAAAAGGAAATGAGATAAGAGGATCTGAGTGTCGTTCCCAGATGGAATGAGTGGCATCACAGAGGAGGCCAAGAACAGCAAAGCAATTGGGTCGTCTTTTTCTTTTGATTTAGCTGAGATCCGTAAGGATATGAGTGGCCACTACCAGAATGCCTTGTATCTAGGAGACGTGGCAGAGAGAGTGAGGATCCTGAAAAACTGTGGGCAAAGTGAGTAATCTCAGAGTAAAATATGCCTCTGTGGGCTGGGGAGAAGCCGGGGAGGTTGTTGGGATGAACAGCGATATCTGGAAGCAGATTGGTGTCATCCCTTACTTGAGAAACTCAATGAGATGAGCAGAAATTAATCCAAGAGCTGGGATATCATCCAGGAGACCTGACTCAAACATATTCAAATGGTCAATCATCGCCTGCGCATTCTAATCCTAAATCCAGTGACACCCCTAAAGGGTGTGATTCTTCCCCTTGTGGGGCCTTACGTGCTGGTTTGAGAAGTTTTCTTTCTCCAGGCAATGAAAAACAAACGTTCATATGAATTATATCTCATTTCAGAGTCCCTGGCCTACCTCACGGCTGCCACCCATGGTCTGGATGAGGAAGCTGAAAGCCTGAAGGAAACCTTTGATCCTGAAAAGGAAACGGTTAGCAAACGACCTGATGCTTTGTTACAAGAGCTCTAGGGTTTGGGAAGGAGATGGTGGTGGGATCTGGTGTCAGTGTGACTGGTGAGGCAGCTCCATACTGGGAGGGAGGAACCATCTCTGTTCCAGTCATAATTTTTAGGGTTGAGACTCTGTGATGCTTGAAGGTGGGTAGGTCAAAGGATGGGATTTTTGAAGATGATCAGAGGAAGATGCTGGGAGGGCTGGAGCCCCTCTGCTGGGAGGGGGGTTGAGAGAGTTGGGGGGGGGTTCAGCCTGGAGAAGAGAAGGCTCCGGGAAGACCTTGGAGCCCTGTCCAGTCCCTCAGGGGGCCCCAGGAAAGCTGGGGGGGACTCTTGATGAGGGAGGGGAGCAATGGGATGAGGGGGAAGGGTTTGAAACTGAAAGAGGGAAGATGCAGCTGAATGCGGGGCAGAAGTTCTTTGGTGTGAGGGTGGTGAGAGCCTGGCCCAGGTTGCCTAGAGAAGTTGTGGCTGCCCCATCCCTGGAGGGGTTCAAGTGCAGGTTGGAGGGGGCTTGGAGCAACCTGGTCTGGCGAGAGGTGTCCCTGCCCAGGGTAGCGGGGGGGACAGGATGGTCTTTAAGGTCCCTTCCCACCCAAACCATTCTATGATTTTCCTTACGTGGCCTTTAACTGTTTTCTGCTCCTCCCTGTGCAGATCCCAGACATTGACCACAACGCCAAGCTGCTGCAGCCTCCTGCTCCTGTCATGCCTCTGGACACCAACTGGCCGCTTCTGACCGTCTCCAAGGGCTTCTTTGAAGGAACAATTGCTGGCAAAGGTATTGCTTTGTACCTGGAATGTCCCATTAAGCTCAACACTTGACTCCATGGCTCCTGAATGTGTTAACCTCAGGCTTTTTGTGTGTCACCACCAGGAGTTGGAACCCAGCTTGGCATTTACATCATCTTTGGCAAATCTTTCCAATCTTTAGCTTTTTAGCACAAAATGGGACCTGACAATTGGAGGGGAGGGTGCTGGGGTAATGTAATTCTTCTAACACCTGACCCACTCAGAAATGAGTAATTGAAAGACCCTCCTCTTTTTGTAGGCAAAGGAGGTGCCTTGGCTGCTGATATTGATATCGATGCTGTTGGCACCGAGGGCTGGGGAGAAGACGCGGAGCTGCAGCTGGATGAAGGTGGGTGAATCCCAGAGTTTTTCTTGTAGAATCATAGAATTGTCTGGGTTGGAAGGGACCTTGAAGTGGAAATGTGTGTCTGTGTGAGAGTTCTGACCATTCCCCCCTTGCCCCCTCCACGCAGATGGCTTTGTGGATGCTGGAGAAGGCTTTGGAGAGGAAGGTCTGGGTAAAGGGCAGGAAGAAGGAGGTGGATGGGAAGTCGAAGAAGATCTGGATCTTCCCCCTGAACTGGTAGGAGGCTTCCGGGAGGCTTCTTAAGTAGCCCAGTTGTAGTTATTTGGGGAAGTTGATGACAGGTTGTGGTGGTGGAGGTGAGAAGATGTGTTCTGGGCTTCGTTGGATACTTAGTGGCCAGCTCTGATTTCACCTGATTTCACTTGGCTGCTGGAACCTTCCACACTAATCACACCTCTATGTGTTCCCCCAGGACGTTCCTGCTGGTCCAGCAGGAGCTGCAGAGGATGGATTCTTCGTGCCACCCACCAAGGGCACCAGCCCAGCCCAGGTAATGGCACAAATCTCCAATTGTCCTTCTCAGACACTTTGGTGTTTCTTTTGGGGGGGGTTGGTCCTTCTCATTAACGCTCATCTGTGTGTGCAGTGTAGGAACTTTAAGGGGATTTAGGGGGTGTAAGGGGGGGGTAAGACAAACGTGGGCATCTACACAATTCATCTTGTATATCTTTCCTTTCCATTTTTGTAGGTCTGGTGTAACAATTCTCAGCTTCCTGTTGACCACATTCTGGCTGGCTCCTTTGAGACAGCGATGAGAGTAAGTGCCTCCTGGAATTCCTAGGGAAAAGCCTGTGCCCTTCTCCCCCTGTATTTCCATCTCTGATCCAGTCTTAACCTTTATTTTGTGTCTTTTTGTGACTCTCTATGTGTGCATTGTTTTCTCTGGGTGTAAAACAAGGTGCTGTGAGCCTGGGTGACATCTGTGCAGCTTTTGTGCAGCCGTCTTTTACTCACCAAATCACCGTGTCTCTTCCAGCTCCTCCACGACCAGGTTGGAGTAACAAACTTTGGACCCTACAAGCAGCTTTTCCTGCAGACCTACGCCCGCGGCCGTACGACCTACCAAGCCCTGCCGTGTCTCCCCACCATGTACGGATACCCGCATCGCAACTGGTAAGCAGTTGGGTTGGTTCCTTTTCTGGGCTCTTTTCCTTGTGCTGTAGAAGCCCAACATGAGCTGTGACCGTGCTCTGCCAGCCCAGAAAGCCCTGCACCCCCAGCAGTGTGGCCAGCAGAACGAAGGGGGGTGATTCTGCCGCTCTGCTCTGGGGAGACACCAGACCCCACCCAACCCAGTGCTACCTCCAGCTCTGGGGCCACCAACATCAGAAGGACATGGAGCTGTTGGAGCGGGGCCAGAGGAGGCCCCAGAGATGCTGGGAGGGCTGGAGCCCCTCTGCTGGGAGGGGGGGCTGAGAGAGTTGGGGGGGTTCAGCCTGGAGAAGAGAAGGCTCCAGGGAGACCTTGGCGCCCCTTCCAGTCCCTAAAGAAGGGGGGCTCCAGGAAAGCTGGGGGGGGACTCTTGATGAGGGAGGGGAGTGATGGGATGAAGGGGAAAGGTTTGAAGCTGAAAGAGAGGAGATTGAGCTGAGCTGTGGGGCAGAAGTTCTTTGGTGTGAGGGTGGTGAGAGCCTGGCCCTGGTTGCCCTGAGAAGCTGTGGCTGCCCCATCCCTGGAGGGGTTCAAGTGCAGGTTGGATGGGGCTTGGAGCAACCTGGTGTGGTGGGAGGTGTCCCTGCCCAGGGCAGGGAGGGAATGGGGTGGTTTTTAAGGTCCCTTCCCACCCAAACCATTCTATGATTATCTCCCAGGCTCCTAGAGAGCTCTAGCCAAAAATGTCTCCTCCCTCTGTTGTGAAGGAAGGAACCTTCCCTGGATATAAATAGGGAACGTTCTGGCTTGAGTGGAATGTTTTGCTGCTTGCTGTTAGATGTAAAGATGTTAAAAAGCTTCTTTCCTTGTTTTTTTTAGAGACTAAAGCCAGGGTTCTGCAGTTGGGATGCTGTGTTTTCCAGCACTAATGTTCTGCCTCTGACAAATCATAACATCATGGAATGGTTTGGGTGGGAAGGGACCTTAAATATTATCCAGTTCAACACCCTGCCCTGGGCAGGGACACCTCCCAGCAGACCAGGTTGCTCCAAGCCCTGTCCAACCTAGCCTTGAAAAAGGGTGGTCTGAGACACCTAGAGAACCACAGGGGTGTTTTTTATGGTGGTGCCTGGAAGCCACTGGAGCAAAATGAGCTGGACTTCCCAACCTGTGTTAACATAGAGAGAGCTAGGCATTGTGGGAGGCTGGAATTATGGAAGCACACATGTCTTTTGTTCCTAGCTAATGGCCAAGAAAAGCAGTGTGGCCCTGGATCAAAACATTTCTGACCGGTTACAGCTGAGCTGACAACGTGTGTGTCCTTCTGGCCTCTGCAATGGTCCTGTTTGTACCCCGCAACCTCAATTTTGTGCCCCCCCTTCCTCCCCCAGGAAAGAAGCTGGCTTGAAGAATGCTGTCCCTGCTGTTGGCCTGAAGCTCAACGACCTGATCCAGCGCCTGCAGCTCTGCTACCAGCTCACCACAGCCGGCAAATTCGAGGAGGCTGTGGAGAAGTTCCGCTCCATCTTGCTCAGCGTGCCCTTGCTGGTGGTGGACAACAAGCAGGAGATCGCTGAGGTGAGAGGGGGGACTCTTCTGTCCCCTCGTCCACGTGTCCGTGGGGCAGGAGGCTGAAGACCTGACTCTCCTTTCCCTCTCTAAAGGCCCAGCAGCTGATAGCCATTTGCCGGGAGTATATTGTGGGGCTCTCCATGGAGATCGAGCGGAAGAAGCTGCCCAAAGAGACCCTGGAGCAGCAGAAGCGGATCTGCGAGGTGCAGAAACTGGGAATTTCTTCACTTTGAGGGATATGAGGGGGAAACAGTGTTCAAAAAGGCACTGGGAATCCTGAGTTTTGCCACTTCCTCCTTTAAAGAATTACTTGGGAGGGGTTTCTTGCAGCATTTTCAGGGCTTTCAGGTATTTGTGTGGTTGCCAACGATTGTATCCCAACTTTTCCTCCTTGTCCCTGCAGATGGCCGCCTATTTCACCCACTCCAACCTCCAGCCCGTCCATATGATCTTGGTGCTTCGTACTGCTCTCAACCTCTTCTTCAAACTCAAAAACTTCAAGACGGCTGCTACTTTTGCCCGTCGGCTGCTGGAACTGGGTCCAAAACCTGAGGTGGCCCAGCAGGTATGTCTGTGAGGGGCAACGGGCAGAAGTATCTGCTGGGATGGACTCCCTCCTTCTTGTCCCTCTGGTCAATTTGGTGGCTTTTTGCAGACCCGCAAGATCTTGTCGGCGTGTGAGAAGAACCCCACCGACACCTACCAGCTCAACTATGACATGCACAACCCCTTTGACATCTGTGCTGCCTCTTACCGCCCCATTTATCGGGGCAAACCCGTGGAGAAGTGTCCGCTCAGCGGCGCCTGCTACTGCCCTGAGTTCCACGGGCAGATCTGCCGCGTCACCACGGTAAGGGTGTCTTGAAATCTGCCACACCCTCCTAACTGTTGGGTGTGGTGACACTCCTGAGGGAGGGGGTGGCATCCAGAGAGGGCTGGAGAGGTGGCCCTGTGTGACCCTCGTGGGGTTCAACCAGGCCAAGGGCAGGGTCCTGCCCCTGGATGGGGGCAGCCCCCCGGTCCCAGCCCAGGCTGGGGATGGAGGGATGATGGGGAGCAAGCCCCAAGGAGAAGGGCTTGGGGGGACTGGGTGGCAGGGGGAAGCTGGCCATGGGCTGGCAACCTGCACTGGCAGCCCAGAAAGCCCCCCGTCCCCTGGGCTGCATCCCCAGCAGGGCGAGGGGGGGGAATTCTGCCCCTCTGCTCCACTCTGGGGAGACACCCCCCCCACCCAGTGCTGCCTCCAGCTCTGGGGCCACCACCATCAGAAGGACATGGAGCTGTTGGAGCGGGGCCAGAGGAGGCCCCAGAGATGCTGGGAGGGCTGGAGCCCCTCTGCTGGGAGGGGGGGCTGAGAGAGTTGGGGGGGTTCAGCCTGGAGAAGAGAAGGCTCTGGGAAGACCTTGGAGCCCCTTCCAGTCCCTAAAGAAGGGGGACTCCAGGAAAGCTGTGGGGGGGGACTCTTGATGAAGGAGGGGAGCAATGGGACAAGGGAGAAGGGTTTGAAGCTGAAAGAGGGGAGATTGAGCTGAGCTGTGGGGCAGAAGTTCTTTGGTGTGAGGGTGGTGAGAGCGTGGCCCAGGTTGCCCAGAGAAGCTGTGGCTGCCCCGTCCCTGGAGGGATCAAGAGCAGGTCGGAGGGGCCTTTGGCCAACTTGGTGTGGTGGGAGGTGTCCCTGCCCAGGGTAGGGCAGGGCAGGGGACTGAGTGGTCTTCAAGTTCCCTTCCAACCCAAAGCATTCCATGTTTCTATTTTACAAGAAAAATAGAATTCTCTGGAAAATATAATGTTTTGAGAAATATCTCAGAGGGATTGGTGTTTTGGCTGATAGGTGGTGAAATTTAAGCCTTGAATCTCCCATTGTGTGTCCACAGCTGTCACGAGGTAGGTCAGAACATATTTTTGCTCGTAGGTGTTATCAGTCATAGAGCAGACTGGTGTACTTTGTGTCTAATACATGAGGACTTTTAAACCAAATCATTTTTGTGATGCGCATTCTGGGGATAGTTTTGAAATGCTGGTTTTTCTGATTCAGTGCTCAGCAAATTGTGAAATTCTAGGGTGTCCCAGAGGAATGACGTTTTATTTTCCAGTGTGGTCTCTGCGTGCTGCTTGTCACTGGCCACAAAGCAGGAGGTGCGGGTGCATTTATCATGTGCTGATTTTACTGATAGGTGGCAAGTGAAAGATAGCATGGTGAAAAACAGGCTGAGCATCACCCTTCCCTGCGGGCTGCCGAGTCCTGGACCTGCCTGGTGGTCCAGAACATCTGAACCCCCTAATGAACCCCACTGACTTCACAAAACTGCTCATGCCCTCGGAGTTACTCACGTTCCTATGTGCACGTCTGGACAAGTGCCCGAGGACCTGATACCCTGAACCACCTGAGCTGACTCTGACTCTGAGATTGGCTCCGTTTGTGCACGGTTTGTGTGTCAGCTCTTTTGAGTCCCAGCTCGACCTCCCAGTTGTTGCTGGGACTGGATGTACCCAAGTAATCCTTTTTCCCTTGTTTAATATATCTCCGCTCCTTCCTTTGGAGACTTCCATAGCTAATAGGGATTTTTGATCTTCATAGCATGCTCCACATTCCCCTTGCCTCTGAGACTATTAAAGAAGTGATATTAAATAGGACAAAGCCCTCCCATTTGGTGTTAAGCAGCTGTTTGTTCTTTCGACAGCAGACATGAAAAAACGCCCCGGAGCAGATGGATGCTGCAAGGAATCCATTCAGCTCTGCCATGCTGTTGTGTTAATCCAGACTTTCTACCCCCTCTGAAGACATCTCTTGCTGGGACGTCACATCCCTGCCCACGGGGAGCAATCGATTCACGTCAGCTAAAAGGCAAAGGCGGCTGAGAGGCAGCTCCTTTAGGTTTTCCACCCCCACGAGGCACCTGCCTCTTTGCAGCCTTCCCTCCACCTGCACCCTGGAGCAATCTGGCCACGTGTTGTGCACAGGATGGATGCTCACGCAAGGGACGGGCCACATTGTGTCACCCTGGCTGTTTTCTCAGAGCTGGGCTGAGGCCACGACGGCAGGAACACACCAGGACACTGTGCTGTTTTATCTTCAGTTTTATTACTTTGCTTACACGGGTAGAAGCAGCCTGAAACAGGGTGACAGGGAAGGTCATGAATAGCCCAGGACAAACCAGGGGAGGTGAAACCCAGGGTCAATAAGGAATGGGACAAGGGATGACAAATAGAAATGCAAAAACCAGAATGGGACAGGACAAAATGTACCCCCTCACGGGGGGCAACAGCCTCACTTCAACCTGCCTTTACTGCTGTGGTGGCCACTGGTACAGAGACTGCAGGACCTGTTGGTTGATAATGGGTTGTTTGTGCTGATGAGCATCTTGGTGCTGTTGTGCTGGACCAGACGGAGCCTCTGCCCCGCTGTGATTCGGCTTCAGCACCTTGGATTCAGGGAGCCAATGGAAAGCTGGGTCATGGTGTGGTCCCTGGGGCTTGGGATCCCGATGGGGGCTTGTACCACGCTGAGGGGGCAGCAGCTTCTTGGTCGTGTCAGGATTGGAGGCCTCACAGACATGGGTCTTGTTCTTTGGATCACTTCCTTGTGTCTCAGAGAGACAATCCAGGTGCTTCTCTGCTGACTTTGTCTCTGGACTCTTATGGTGGTTTGAGCCCTGACCTGGGGCCTTAGTTTCTTTGGTCTGGTGGGTTTTTGGGTCCTGTTTTGGTGTCTCAGTCTCTTCAACCTTATGAGTATTTCTGTTCTGCCCTGGGTTTTCAGTGTCCAGAATCTCACCTCTCTTTGGGTCCCCTTCTGGTGCTCCATTCCTGTCATCCTGACGGTTGTCCCGGTCTTGCTTCTTTGTCTTACCCTTCTGGGTTTCACGTTTGTCCCGGTCCTGCTTTGGTGTCCCACCCTCCCGGTTTTCATGTTTGTCCTGGTCCTGCTTTGGTGTCTCACCTTCTTGGGTTTGACGTTTGTCCTGGTCCTGCTTTGGTGTCTCACCTTCTTGGGTTTGACATTTGTTCTGGTCCTCTGATGTCTCACCCTCTTGGTTTTCACGGGTGTCCTGGTCCTCCTCTGGTGTCTTACCCTCTTGCTTTTCACTGGTGTCTGGGTCCTGTGTCTCAGTGTCCTGACCTTGATCGCTCACACCCTGCTTGGGGACCTGCTGGTTGTGGGAGACCCTTCCTGCTGTGCGCAGCCCTGGTGGATGCTTCCCACCTGCCTTCTCTTCCTCTGTGGGCTCTTGACCATCTTCCTGCCCCTGGCCAGGCTGCAGTGGTTTGTAACAAGCCTTGGCCGTGCGGAAAACCAGGCTGAGCAACTCTCTGAAGTCAACCCTGCGGTTGCTGTCATCATCCAGGAAGCGCAGCACCTTCTTGACAGTTTTGGGGTCCTGGGGATTCTGGAAAGAGACAAATGGTGTTGGTAAAGCCCATGAGCCATTTGTGCCTCCTATGTAGGAGCACTCAAGCAGTCACAGGGCTGAAATCCAGCCCCATGACCCCCGCCACTGTGGCCTGTGTTGCTTCCCACACCAAGTTCTACAAGCTGATAGTGCTGGGAGAAGGAACAGTCTCTTCTCTTCCCTGAAGATCCTGGGATTTGAAGGCATCTGTGCCTTTCCCAGGGAGCCTGGTGTCCCGTGCACCCTCCTGGGAGTGCCTGGCTTTACCCACCCCAGTCCTGCAGCCCGAAGGCACCAGCGGTGGGGCTGGATCCTCACCTCCATCACGTCCTCAAACTCCTGCTCAATGAGCTGCCTCAGGTCCTCCCTGCTCAGAGGGCTGCAGTTGCCATCACTTTGGGCACACAGGTAGAAACCACTGATGTCATGGATATTTTCCTTGGTCTGGGCCATCTCCCTGCAAAACTGGGGCAACCTGCAAGAAAAATACAGAGAAAAGGGGGATTTTTATTTTCTTTGTCTGGTTTTCAGTTGCTCTTGAACAACACAGCTGGACAGACAAAGAAGGGCACAGGTAAAACAAAACAGTGTAAGGGAAGAGAAAGAGAGGAAGGAAATCACAGGTGAAAAATGGAATCCAACTGCAGAGATGGCTGGGATTGAAGACCATCAGGTGATGGCTGGAGAGGTGAGGGACAGCCAGAGCTGAGGGGGAAACACGGTGAGGGAGAAGAGGAAAAAAAAAATCCCATTTAGCTATTTCTGGAGCAGAGCAGAGCCATGAATAGAGGTCATCTCTTCTAATAGTAGTGTAAATCCAGATCTCTTTTTCCATCTTCTTTTTCTTTTTTTTTTCCCCTTAGGAGGGCTCAGCCATGGCAGCTCCAGAGACATCCTCACAGTCAGAAGGACTAGCTTTCCTGCTGGTAGCAAAGTCGGACAGTGTAAAAAGTGTGTCCAGTCTTACCTGGGCGAGTAGCAGGAACGACGAGCTTCGGGAGCGTAGTCTGGAGCCGATCAGCTCTCGTCTGTCTTATATAGAGTTCAGGATCACAGCCTGCATCTTCCCCAGGAGACACCCCTTCGACTGAGCGACCTAAAACATCTCACGTCCAATTGCATTGTCAAGCCCCTGTCTTCATTTGTCTCTTGCTCATTAACTTCTGCACTGATGCTTTTCTCTGGAGTTAACACATGATCCTTCCTAAGCTCGCCCCACCTGCAGACACACTTCAGAGGAATTTAACAGAAAAGGCTATTTTTACCACTGGAGGATTTAGTTTAAGGTGATGCCTGAGAAACGCCCGAGACTCTTGTGTTTTGTGAGAAGGAGATCTCCTGTGGCTGACAGGCAGGGGAGGAGACTGCCTGGGATGATTTCATGGTGAATAAAGAGAAAAGAAAACAAAGGAAGAAAAATGAGGATATTGTGATGCATTGAGAGGGATGTGATCGCATCAAGATTAATGTGATTCTTTCGAGAAACTCCCTCTTCTGATCCCAACGGGGAGGTAGGAATTGAGCAAAGAACTCTTTTCAGCAGAGAAAGCTTTTCAAACAGTGCCACCAAGCGGCACTTGGAGCAGGACAGAGGGGTGACATGGCCTGTCCCAGAGCCAGTGGGCAGCTGGGGACTGTGGGCTTGGGGGGTGAAATCGCCCCTTTACCAGAAGGAGAAACTGTGGCACACGGCAAGGAAGGGACTTTAACTCCTGGTGCTGCATCCAGCACCAGCCCCTGCTGCAACCCTGTGGGTGAGGCCACCAGTGGGTTAACTGGGAACCCCACAGACCTAAATGCAGCTATTGCTGTTTGCTCAGGAAAATACATTTTACATCCCCTTATGCTGTCTTATGGCCCCCCAGCTGCTCCAAAAGCAGTGTGATATGAAATTTCCCAGGCACTTTGAGTGCGACTTGAGCTGTCCTCACTATAGCTTTCTATTTTTTAAAGTCCTTTTTGTGACCAATACGTGGCTAATAAGAAAGACTAGGAAAAAAATTATATCAGAAATCCACATGGCTTTTAAAGTATGAAGTGTTTTGGGCACAGAAAAGAAAATACATCCAGTTTTGTGTTAAAAAAAGCACTTTCAGGAAGATACCCTGGCTTGTTCTGGACAGGGGGAAGGTTCATGGGTCCCACTTGTGTGAAATCTTCTCAGGTACATAGGGATGAGCTGGGAGGGGAGAAACACGGGAGGAAGTGGGGTCAGGAAGGCTTTGTGTGCTGAGTCCTTGAGCTCAGGGATTCTTTTTCTCTCCCAGTTCTGTCCAAACCATGCCCTTTCTTTAAGCTGAGAGGTTTCTTACAGATTTTAGTTTTAATCCCAGGTGTGATCAAGCAGCTCTTCTCTCAGCTCCAGAGGTCAGTACCCAGGGAGGAGCCATCATCTCCTCTTTTTCTTTCTTTTTCTTTCTTTTTCTTTCTTTTTCTTTCTTTTTCTTTCCCTTTTCCCTATCAATCCACCTTCCTCTGTGTTTCCACGTCTGCCTGGAAACACATTACTTTCCTCAAACACATGGCACATTCACTGCTCGCCTCCTCATTAAGCTGCAGTGAGGGTGGGGGGCAATTACTGGGGCACCTTGGAGCAGCAAAAGTGTTTGGGGTGTTCTCACTGAAGTTATTTCTTGTCAAACCCACCCAGACCCTGAGCAGGGCGGTTTCTCCTCTTGTAGACAACTGTGGACAATAACAGGTTTGTGCTGTACAGGAGTTCCTACGTGCTTTGTGAAGCAGAAAAGGTTAGAGGGTCAAACAGTATGTGAAGAAGTTAAAAGCGCTGCAGAACACAAAAGGAGGAAAATGCTGTTGTGAGGGGAGCTTGTAATAAATCAGGTTGAATCCAAGGAGGGGAGGGCAGGTGTTTCTGAGCCCTGGGCTAACGAAACCACACCAAACCTCAGCGGTGCTGCCTTGAGAGCTGGGAAATAAGAAGGGGGGGGGGGGCTTTGCACGAACTCACAGTTAGTTTGCCATGATGCTGAGGGGTTTTGAAGAGGACTGGGATGGGGCAGAGAGGGGTTGGTCTCTGGAAAGAAGCTGACCTTCCCAGGAGCTCCTCGCCAACAGAAAAACAGCTTTTGTGCTGCTCTTTACCCTGAAAACTCCTCTTCCAGCAGAGCCAAATTGCTTAATAGAATTAGCTCGTGGTGCCTTTGGCTGAGATAAAGCTTGAGCTTGAGATAAAGCTTGAGCTTGAGCTCAAATTTCTCTGTTTTCACCCAATATCAAGAAGGGATAGCATCCTCTGAGGCTGTGCCCCATGTGCTTATGGGTTCCCAGGACCTTCAAGCCACCCCGGAAGTGGGGGGGGTGGTGGGGGGTGGTGGTAATGCTCACCACAGCTCAATTTCTGGGACAGGAGGGGCAGCATCTTGCTTTAACGTAATTGATCGGCCTGTGATGCCACCCACACTTGAGAGAAGAGTAAGTACTTTAGGAATTTGTGTTCAAAATACATGTTAATCAGGGCTGGCTCTCCAGGGAGGATTTATCACGGAGACATGGAGGTAAGGGGCACGGCGGAGAGGAGGAGGAAACAAGTCTTCAGCCCTTTGTTTACTTGGCAGACTCACTCCACTAATATTCACGTCTTTGAGGTCTATTTGCTGAAGGAGCTCTGAGCTCACCTGTAGAAAATGTGCCAGGGCACTGGGCAAACCAGCTTCTCTGGATGGGTAGAGCATGGATCCAGACTTAGGTGAAATGTTCTCTGGTTCCTTCCTTTAAGCAGTTTGGCCACTGACTTTTATCATTCCGCATTTTCTTCTATTTCTTGGGCAAAAAGATATTGTAAGCAGGCTGGTCTGGGTGTTCACAAAAGGGGAAGGTGAGGTTGCCTGGGTTGTGGACTGCCCAGCTGGGATGGGTTTGGAGGAGTGATGTGCACCAGGGCTGGGTGAAGCTGGGGGTGACACCTGGCTCACAGCAGTGCTGGGACTTTGGCATGGTCATTCAGACCAAGACACGTCAGAAAGGCAGAAAAAAAGAAAAGGTGGAAAATGTAAGTGTTAAGCAAGAGCTTTAAAATAATTTAGTAGCTGTTATTACTGCCATGGTGATTGCTGAAGATCTAAAACTTAGTTCGTGCCCAAATTTCACAGAAACATAGAATGGTTAGAGCTGGAAGGGACCTTAAAGACCATCCCATTCCCCACCCTGCCCTGGGCAGGAACAACTCCCACCAGACCAGGTTGCTCTAAGCCCCCTCCAACCTGCCCTTGAACCCCTCCAGGGATGGGGCAGCCACAGCTTCTCTGGGCAACCTGGGCCAAGCTCTCACCACCCTCACACCAAAGAACTTCTGCCCCACATCTCATCTCAATCTCCTTTCTTTCAGCTTCAAACCCTTCTCCCTTGTCCCATCGCTCCCCTCCCTCACCAAGAGTCATGGATTCACAGATTTGACAGAGTTGGAGGGGACCTCTAGAGAACATCTAGTCCCACTCCCCTGCTAAAGCAGGATTGCCCAGAGCACATCACTCAGGACTGCATCAAGGTGGGTCTTGAAAATCTCCAGAGAAGGGGACTCCATGATGTCTCCCGGCAGCCTGTTCCAGTGCTCTGTCACCCTTACTGTAAAGAAGTTCTTCCTAATATTTGAGTGGAACTCCCCATGTTCCAGCTTGCGCCTGTTCCCCCTCATCCTATCGCTGGAAACCACTGAAAAGATTCTAGCTCCATCATCCTTCAACCCACCCTTTAGGAACTTGTAAACATGACTTGAGTCCCACCTCCGTGTTCCTGGAGCCCTTGTAGGGACTGGAAGGAAAGCAGACGAAGGTGATGCTGGGAGGGAAAGGGGCACAGAAGAAGCATTGCCAGCAGTCCGGGGAATGTGGTGAGCATGTGTCAGGCAGTGGTGGCAGGGACTGGTGTTGAACTGATGATGGGTGTTAGGACTTGGGGGGTTGTTTAAGGTCTGGGGCTCCAAAAGGTGGGAGTTAGGTCAGGGCAGTCAGGTTTCCCAACAAAAAATAAAGCAGGAAATTACTGTTTATTCCTGAGTGGCTCTGATTGTTCCTGCTCAGCAGGGAAGAGCTGTGTAGGTCAGTGGGTGGTGGAGGAGGAAAAGTGCTGCACTAAAGGTTTAATGGGAGAAAGCATTTAAATACGGGATTTGGAGAGCTGGGAGGCTTCGGGGCTGGAGTGGATGGGGCTTGCTTTGGGAGGTTAAAAGAAAAAAAGCAAATAAATGCCTTGTTGGTGCCTGTATCCATGGGACCCCAAGGTTTTATCTGTGGTTATTGCCTTCTGACCTGCCTCCTTTGCCTTTTTTTCCCTGTTGTTTCCTTCCTTCTTTTGCCTGCTGAGGGCAGTTCACACTGAAGTTCAGGCTTCCCTCCCTTTTCTTGCCGCCTTCCATCCACGAAAACATGATTCCTAAACTTTCCCAGGACTGGAGCCCATTATACAGCAAGTTTTATCGCTACATCTATGTCATTATCAGGAATTAAGCTAATTGCAATAAAATGCTTTATTTTCCTGTGCTGCCTAGGTATTTCAGCAAGTTACTTCTGTTGCAACCTTCTTTATTGCTAATTCATTGTGACGTTAAGAAGTGTAATACATCAGCTTTTCTCTAATACACGTTTCCACTTTTTTACATGTTAATGAGCATATTTAGCATATTTCTTCAGATATAATTGGATTCTAAGACTCCCTGTGGTAAAGCACTGAAAAGCCAGCTAGCAATGCCTTTAATATCTAAAAGACTCTTTCTGCATTTGAATAATCCCACAATTAAAATTAGGAATTAATCTCTTGGCTGAAACAAGGCTTTTGAGGATACTTTTCATGTTTTGAGATGGTTTTAAATACATATGTTAACTGTACTTATGGAAAAGTTAATTAAACCCTTCCTTTGCATTTTTACCCTAGAAGGCACAAAGGGGCCCAGGTATCTCAGATTATCTCATTCCTCTCACCCATTGGTCCTCCTTGGGGAGGCAGGATTTGTCTGTGCTTCCTTTGCTCAGAACCTACCCAGTTGGCTGTTTTTAATTCGAAATGTGGAAGCTGTCACTGAGTAAATTGTTTTTTCTGAAGGTGCAAAGGAACTCCCAAGTTCACTTCAACAGGTCTAGTTCTGGAAAAGGACAGAGAATGATGATGTGAAGGCAGCCAGCCCACAGAATCTGAAATTCTGTATCTTAATTTAAGAAAATCTTTAACAATTTGGGGCTAAGAATAAACCTAAAATGGAAATAGGGGAGGGAGGAAGGTGAGGCAAGATTATCCCATGTTTACTGTATGAAGATTCATTTCATATCTGCTTTCACTCTCAGGAGGAGGACCTCCCGTGAGGCAGCATGGCAGCCTTCATCCATACGTTTGGGAATACTGTTAACGACCAAGACAAAATTAATCACACAGCTACTAATCGTTACCTCCAGCCCAGAGGACTCCGAGTCCTGTCTTTTATCTGTCACCAGAAAATGAGCTTTGACGCTGCTCGTGTATTCCTTTCCTTTCAACTTCTCTGAGCTCCAGCAAGATGTGTCCTCCTGTCTTCCCATGCTGTACATCACCAGAAAATGCTGTGTGTGTGCACGCATGGTCACACGTGTGCATGCATGCTGTGGGTGCCACAGCCAACTCTGTGTGTGCACAGACACACCTGTGGGCAGCTGGGATGCCATCCCCTTCCGGCTGGTCTTCTGCCTGCACCCAGACCTGGCTCAGACGTGCTCCCTGAGCCAGCCACAGACTTTAGCGCTGGAAAATCAGCTTCTGGGCAGGGCTCTGGCCATGGACCAGCTCTTTGTGGTTGGGCAGGTGTAGTAGCCTGGCTGCGAGCACTTCTCTTTGATTTTCTTCCCCTACTCTATCACCTGGGACTCAGAGCCATCACTCCTGCCGAGCATGGGGACCATGGAGGCAGTCACAGGTCACTCCTGCCACCCATGGATCCTGCTGGCAGCGGAGGAGATGGGCTGGCCTGGGGCAGTTGGCACAGTTGTGGTCTCTGCTGGCTTCCTCCACTCGAAAGCTGAGGGTTTGGTGGAGACCTGAGTCACCTCCTGTGGCCGTGGTGGAAGTGAATCATGGGCTGCACTCATTTTGTCTGCTCCCCTTGGTGGTGGGGACAATTTCAGTGCCTTTGCCCGTTAGCTTCCTCACTGCCTAGTGCATCAATGGGAGAATTTCTGTTCCTTTTGCCAGCTCATTTTTGTGGGAAGCTACAATGTTGGGCAATGGCTTAAAGTCTTCATTTAGTGCCTTCTATGGTTGGGGTGGAAAGTTGCTTTCTGCTGTTCTAAAAAGCAGCTCTGGTCACCAAGGAGTGACAGCAGGACAATCAAGAGCAGGTGAAGAGGAAACAGCTAAGGAGTGCTCAGCGGTGGCTTCTGCTGCAACAATGGGAGCCTTATCTCAAGCAGAGGGTGGAAGGGGGCAGAGAGGACATGTTGGGAAACATGCCCTGATAGAAACCCCACCAAAGCCAGGCTGGCAGCGTGGTGGATCTGGCTGGGCAAGATGCTGCTAGGGAGAGGAACGAGGTGTTGAGTAGGCACCTAAGGTTAGGCTGGCACCTAAGGACTGGAGTGGGTGCTCTGGGACAAGACAGAGCTTGTCTTGGCAGGGATGTGTATCTGGTGGTGGAATGACAGCCCTCAAGAAGGTGAACAGTGCAGGTTTGGAAGCTTCTTCTGGGGTAGCAGGAGGGGGAAAGCTGGGCTGATGCACATTGTGCTACCCAAATTGCCTGCAGGAACACAACTCCTGCCTGCCCTGCCCATTCCTCTCCTTTTATTCCAGGGAGATGTACAGACAGGGAAATCACCTGCTTGCTTTTATTCATAGAGGTTTATCTTCCTTTAGCTGGACTTTCCCAAGAAATAATGCTTCTACACTCCAGATTTTAATATCCCAACCTATAATTTGTAAGCAAATTTGACACAGTGGTATGGTTCAAACAAATCCTTAAATCTTTACGAGTTTCACAAAAATTAGTAGAGACTTGGTTAACTCTGCTGCAGTAGAAAGGACTGGTCGGTTCTCCCTTTGTTGGGCTGTTGGACACAGGATAGACGGTGGAAACCAGGCTCTACCAGTTCTGCCTGTGGCCTGCCTTGTTTAAGAGCAACAATTCTGTTTGTTTACCCTGGAAAGGCGGACATGGGGCAGATGTGCTGGGCTCTGGCAGGCTCCCAGCCATTCACAGAAACTTCTTGCCCAGGTGTACGTTTGTGCTGAAGTTTAGAACTGTGCCCTGCTCGAAATGGAGCCAGCTGCAGCCCACAGGCAGGAGTCACCTGGTCCTGAACCCAAGGAGATGCTGGACGGGAGCCTGAAAACCAGAGGGGATAAAATGGGATGAAGAAATGGTGAATTCAGAGCTGGTAGAACTCGTTACTTTTGTTAAATGCTTCACTTAGTGCAGTTTCTGTGGGTTTTGAAGACCCGGGTGTGCTAAGGGGTGCTGACCTCTCTGCTTTTTGTAAAGGGTGGGAGATACTAGTTTTGGCTGGACTTCTCAGTCTCCTCTCTGTGCCTGGACAACCCTCTGGAGCTGGTGACTCAGGCCAGGAGAATGTGGGCTCCAGACTGGCACCGTTCACAAATGCAGACGTGCAGCAGTTGACCTGCTCTGAAGGACCGGCTTCCTAAAATGACTCACCCGGCTCCATGAAATAAGAAGTGTCAGCCCTGGGGTTCTTCTCATGGTCCTTCATCTCAGTACCACCTGAGGTGTCCATATGCAAGCTCTCAGCCTTCTCGGCTATGCCTGAGAAATGAGGTCCTTGACTTCTGTTTGCAAACAAAGTTTGGCCCAATCCAGGTTGGATGGGGTTTTGTCCTTTCCTTCCTCTCTGTAGGAAAAGGATAAATTGCTTGCTGATATGTTCGGAATGCCACAATCACACCTGATGCCTCTTTTCCACCTGAACCAATTACACTCCACCCTGATGATGATGAGGTGTCACAAGGCAGGAGTAATGACAGATGAGTGAGGGGAGGAGATCATGGCGAGGGGAGCATGAGAACCGTCAAAGGAATGAAGAGCTGGGAGAAATCCGTGAACAAGCTGCTCATGAGCCTTGAGATGCAAACAGAGTCCATCCCCAGGTAGCACAGACCAATAAAAGGCTCTGGCTGGATCTGATCTTCCTGCTTTACCACCAGCTCTGCAGACCTGGGACTGGGATCAGGGCAGCCCAGCCACAAAGACCATCTCTGCCTTGAACAAAGAAACACTTGCTGAAGTTACAGTCGATGCATCCAACAAAAAGGAATTTTTTTTTCCTAGGTTTAATTTTCATATAAAACGTGACATATGTATGGCCCTGGATGGACTATTGGGTCCTTCAAAGAGCTAAAGAAACCTTCATCTTGGTCTTGAGGAACACTTCCAGCTTAATGACGCTTGAGGAAAGCAGACTCACTTCCTCACCTGCCGAGCGGCTGCTGTGGTGGAGGAAATGGCTCAGTCTCAAGGTCTTGGTTTATTGTTGGTGGTAAGCACTCGGAAGCACCCAAGGTGATGCCAACAAGCTCTGAGCATCAGTAGATGGGTGTCTGAATAGTGAATGTGCTGGGCTGGAGCATGCTACGTTGGCATAACCGTAAATGTTGGGGTTGCCAGGGGAAGCGGCAGCCGGGGCGGTGCAAGAGCGTAATGAGAAGTTATTTTTGTAATGAGATTATGTGGGAGAGGACAACAATTTGTAAAGGACAGTCTAGTCATAGGGTGTCAAAAGAGCGTCTCGTAATAATGAGCGGAGCTTCTTATCTGGCTTTGTAAGGGCACATTTGGTACGGCAGCAAACAGTGTTCCTCTGCTTATCGTCGTCTCTGGTTCATCTTCAGTTGTCTTTTTTTCCGTTACTATAGGCTGTCTTCACCCATGCTTGATTTATAGGTGTTTCCAAAGCCTAACACTGCAGATCCAATCTAACTCTCGGAAGAGCCTTATTACAACATAATGGGTGATAGATGTAGTTTCAGGCACAGTAATCTGTTGTAGTGTCGTGAGAATTATATCTGTTGATTTATTTACCGGGGAAAACCAGGAACAGCTGACAAACTTTTCAGACTCATCAAGATTTATCCCCTCAATCCAATAAACTGCGATTATTGCTACACTATAAAGACTGGGTTTAGCTCTTTGAAAATACACACAGAGCATTAACACATAGAGATATTTTATCTGATGTGCACATGGAGGCAGAAAACCCCTTTCTAACAGAGGACTTTAAAGACCCAGCAAACAAAGTGTCATAATCCAATAAAAATGGCTTTAATTGAGCAGCTGTTTATGGACACCTGGGCTGGTTCTCATCATTTTTCCAGGCTGCCCTGATCTGGATCGGGCTCTTCCTGCAGCTGCAGCAAATTGCTGTATCAGCAAAAAGCAGCTGGTGACCAAGTGCCACCAGGAGTACGAAGAGCCCTGGATGCCAGTGCCAATCGGACGGGGCTGATGGGGAAGAAATATCAGATGAGATATTAATTACACCGTAGGCAGCTACAGGAATAATTGGTGTATCCTCTCCCACCCTGGTTTTTCTATAACTCTTTAAGAGATTTATTCGCCTCCTGCATCAGGTTGGCGCTAATATTTAGAGACACAACTCCAGTTCCAGGGAAAGCTGTTATGTGATGAAGATTTTTAATTATACAGAGTTTTACCCAGTCTTCAGCTGGACATTGTGCAACAAAACTTTCATGTCTCAGCATTACTCTTCTCCTGGTGTTTTCTGCCACTTCTCTCTACTCCATGTTTGCACTTTCTTCACCTTAAATGCCATCTGGCATTTTATATCTCCTTAAAAGACCTTTCTCAAGCTATGTTAAAATGATGCCTTTAAGCTCCTTTTCTCAATATTCTCATAAAAATTTCAATCTAAAAGAGTAT
This sequence comes from Gallinago undulata, assembly GCA_026546715.1. Lineage (NCBI taxonomy): Eukaryota > Metazoa > Chordata > Aves > Charadriiformes > Scolopacidae > Gallinago > Gallinago undulata. The sequence continues at coordinate 2,064,454 of JAOTQQ010000016.1, read as the reverse complement.
TAAAAAAAAGGATAGAAAACCTGAAGGCAAAATCATAACTGAATTTAAGACAGACTCTGAAAGTAGTTATTTATATGTGGGAAGTAAAAAGGTTGAAGATGATGAAACGAGTCTCTGTGAATGCAATTAATACTTGCATTGTGCTTTTGCCATCATTATTGCAGTTAATATTGGGCAATAAAAATAAAAGCCATAATTAACAGGTGATTGAAAAGTATTTTTTATTTAACGTGAAACAATTTTCTCTCTTGCTGTTACACATGGGAAGCCAAGAGACTCACCAGAGGAGGTCTCGTTTATGCAGGGAAGCCTCTTCTTTGCTGGTTGCCCACTGATGCCGCTCTCATTTCTTGCCTCGCAGCCAGTTTTGACACCTGGAAAGGCACCGCTCCACGATGGCGGCAGTGTGGGTGTTCAGGCGGAAGGGTGCCCGTGGGGGTGGGTGGACGCTGGCATCCTTGGCTGTGCCCTTGGTAGACTTGGTGTCCGTGGGCTCGGCGGTGCCCTGGGGTGTGCACAGCTCCACGCTGCCCTGGGGTGTGCATGTCCCCGTGGGTTCTGCGGCGCTCTGGGACATGCAAGGCTCCATACAAACCACGCTTTGGGGTGTGCAGGGATCCACGCATGTAACCGAGCACTGGTTGGGGCAGGGATCACCAACGATCACACCCTGAGAACTGCAGGGCTCCTCTGGGCAGGTCTCGAGCACCTCAAGGGTGCAGGGCTCCACAGATGATATGGCATATTGCAAGGGGATGTTTTCCATGCAAGTCCCAACTGTCACGGGGCTGCAAGGCTCCACTGGCAAGATGGTTTGCTGGAGGGAGGAGGTCTTCACACAGGTCACAATTGTCTCAAGGGTGCAAGGATCCGTAGCTGAGGTCGGCTGCTGCACGGTGAAGGTTTCCACACAGGTCCCAGCCATCTCAGGGATGCAGGGATCCACCAGTGAGATCTCATGCTGGAAGGGGAAGGTTTCCACACATGTCCCAGCTTCCTCAGGGGTACAGGGCTCCACCATCAAGGCTGCGGGCTGGAATGGGAGGCTGGTCCCTCCTTTGCTTTGAGGGGCATCACAAGGGATCACTGCTGGGCACCCACAGGCACACACACATAGGGGTGCACAGGTGTCCCCTGTGGGCCCGGGGACAGCAGGAGGTGGGCAGGTGAGCCCAACCTGAGGGCAAGCCTCCAGGCAAGTGGCTGCACTCTGACATGAGCAGGGGTCCACCTGGAAGGTCTGCTCAGGACAGGGCTGCACGTCCTGCACAGGGCAGGCATCCAGGTCCACCATGGCACACTGCGATGGGCTCGTGTCAGTGCATACAACCTGCCCTGTGCAGGCAGGAGGAGGCTGGCATGGCACCTTGCATTGGGAGGACATCTTTCCACACTGCAGGAGAGCCTGCAAGAAAAAGAACAATTTGGTGTCTGCTCACCCAAAGCATCAGACATTTCATTTTCTTGGCTGGTGAATTCTTCGGCAAGACACTTGCAGTTTGTGCCACAATTTGGTTGTGAAATAAGGACTGGGGAGAAATTCCTGGGTTTTTGGTTTGTTTTGTTTTTTCCAAATTCTGCGACTGCTCCTTATGAAAAGAAGCTTGGTCATTCTGATTTTCTGTATAAACTTCCAAACTCAGCTTTTCTTATTAAAATCTACTTTCAGCGAAACAATTTCACCCTAAGAGCATTTTCTTGTGCAGATAGCACTGGATTTGATTACCACTTTCAGCAAGTTTATAAACTTCAAGTTAATCCCCTCTCTTTTCCTTGTCCTGAAATTCCCTTGCAGCAGAGAGAAAACCCATCTCGCAGCAGCTGTGAGAGCAGCAGCTATCACTGTCCCACCTTCACCATGGCTAAAAGCAGCAACAGGCTAGACAGGTAAGAGAAAGACGTAGTTGTTCAGGTTCACCATGAGGCGAGGAGCTCTTACCTGGGACCTTGGCTGCTGCTGTCTGCGATGCCGCAGTCGCTTCACCGCTTCGATAGTATCTACATGCAGAGCAGTTTCGGCTCCTGCCTGCCGTGTAGGTGCTCAGGGAGCAAGGTGGTGTTTTAGCCTGAGACAGCAGGAAACATTTTGCAGGGTGTCCATGGGAATGACAGCAAAATGCGTGCGAAGGAAGAAGATCTCTTTCAAACCCTTATCACCAAGGAGGTGCAAGAGACAATAAACAATTTCTCTTATGCAGCTGGTAGCAGTAACCTATTTCGGCCAACAGTAGAAAATTAACAGCAGTAACAGGCTCAGATCTGTACCATCCTGAAGATACTTACCCAACGTGGTATCAGCAAATGAAGAGGGTGAGCAGACACGGCAGCTTTAACCTGGGATCTGCCTTGTATATTCAAGAGCTTGGCCTGCGGAGATGAGGTGCCCCAGGCACAGAGACAAGTTATCCTTTACTAACCCGGCCCTGCTCCGCCTCTGCCCTGTGATGGATTATTTGACTAATTATTTTTCATGGAAACCGGCTATTTCTGCGGCTGTAGCATAACCTCGAGTGAGCAAAGATGGCTTGCCACTTCACGTGTCCTTTCAGAGGGGCTGACGTCAGAGAAGAATTTGGGAAATGAATGGACTCCCAACTTGCTCTCAAATAGTTGCCCAGTCATGGGTCAGATTTTCTGTGACGGCAAAACATCCTCTAGCCCAACACCTCATGCAGGCCATTAGAGACAGGATGGGATGTGGGATCTGGGGGATTCTTTTATTTTTAGCAACATCTGACCTCTTTCTGTCACCGCCGCTGTCATGTTCGGATGCGGTGGCGCTGGTGGTAGTGTCCTGACGTGCTTCTGGAAACTCTTATATCATCTCTTGTCTCATGATGTTTTGCTTTTTCTCCTAAAGCTGTGACTCAAATAACAAAACACGACTCCGTCGCCATGATGTTGCCTTTATCCTCTGGTAGTTACCCCCCTGGAGACTTGATGGGTGATAGGACCCTTTTCCCTTCAGCCCCCCAGTTTACCAAAATCAGCTGTATTATACTGAAGGTTAATTTAAATCACTGTAGTCAGCAAGGAGTTGGCAACCCCAAGTGGTCTTGCATCCCAGGTATATTTGTTTTAACTGAAATAACCAAAAGCTACTCCGTGGACACACACATTTAAAGGGAGAATAGGGTGCAGACACAAGAACTCACCTGCGTTTCCGAATAAGCCCTCGTCTCCACATGCAAGTAATACTGGTTCAATGTTTGTGTCACCAAGTGACTTAAGGCTAGTTTGGAGTGAGCAGAGAAGGAAATTCCAGAGCCTTTGATCTCTCACAGGCAATGCACTTGGTGGCTCTCCCTTCTCTCTTATAATGAGGGATTTTCAGACAAAAGCATCTTGATTGGGCTGCAGTTGTGGCAGGCAGCACGACTCCGTGCTGCAGCAGTCACGCACAGTTCACTATCTTTAGTGACCGGTGTATCTGGGTCTCTGTTTAACGCTTTGTATGACAGAAATGTGCACAGCAAACCAAAAGGGGCAACCACCATGGACACTGTAGTCAGAGCCCCAAACACAGATAGTTCATCACCTTGGAGTGCCGCTGCATAGAGATGGGCCATCACAGCAGATGACCTGGAAGGACCCTAAGTGACAGTGAAGATTTTAACACAGTGTGAAGCCCTCCCTGGCTGGCAAATTGTTCAAGGCCAGGTTGAATGGGGCTTTGAGTAGCCTGGTCTAGTGGGAGGTGTCTCTGCCCATAGCCATGAGTTGGAACTAGATGACCTTTAAGGTCCCTTCTAACCCATCTAGTCGATGATTCTATGAAATTTTGGTTATGCTGGTGTACTGTACTTGGTTGAGGATTAGAGATGTTATGAAGCTACCCAGAAAACTTGGGTGCTCCCACGTACCGGGCTGCACTCTCCAGTGTACACCAGCAGCTACAGGGGAGTGAGTGCTCCCCTCCATCTGGGACACGTGAGACCACATCTGGATGCTGTGTCCAGTTTGGGGCCCACAATGCAAGACAGTCTCCAGCAAACTGGAGTGACTCCAGTGGAGACCACCAAGAGGGTTCAGGGGCCTTGAGGACATGACAGATGGGACAGATGCTTACCCTGGAAATGAGGAGACCTAGGAAAGATTCTGGGCACCCTAAATAACTTGAAGTTATTTAAAAAGTATTAATGGAGAGGCTCTTCTCAGAGGTGCCAAGAGACAGGGTGAGAGGCAAAGTTACAATGGAAATTCTGACTAGATTATCAGGAATAAAGTTCTCAGTAGGAAGGATATTGTTTGCTAATAGAAGCAAGAAAACTTGTACAGTAGAACTGAACAAAACCACTTATGGAATCCTATCCCATCCGTAATCCTGGTCTGTACAGATGTCTCAGGGGAAGGGGCAAGAACATTTACCAAATCAACGTTTATCAAAACAAAGCTTAATCCCGAGGGGGATTGTTTCCAGGATGTATCATCAGTTCCTTGTTCCACATCCCCCATAGGAAATAGTGGATGAGGAATTCAGGCTTGCAGGCAGCAGTCATAGTGCCGCATGTACCACCACAGTGGCCAGGTTTCATTAAAAATTATAATGTAAGCAAGTAATTTAAGGATTGGAGGTGGAGCAGGTCTGGATTATTATAAATTTTATTTCCATACCCCTGAGGTGTCTCACTTCCGGAGACACGGACACTCAGATCATATAAAAGGATTCATATTGTAGTGTTTCTCAAGCCGTTTTGGTTTCATTTGCTAGTTGCTGGTGGTGAATTGGGTAAGTAAGTCTCTCTCACCTTAATGTATGGCTGGGGTTATTTAATTTTAAAATATTATCTGCAGAAGCAATATAGAAGATTTAGGAGTGCTTCTGCTTACTGAGATTTGTGTATGGTACTTATCAGGCAGCTGAGGTAAGGATAAATACTCATTCCATCTTCTAGCAGTATTTATTTGCTGTGTGTTTTGCAATTGCTGTGTGTTCTCCATCAAGATGCATCTCAGGGTAGCTGAAAGCAGACTAACCTTTCTCTCTTTCCCCAATGACATTGCTGCCCTGTTTTAACCAGGAAATTATTGGGTTTGAGCGAGATCAAAAGGCAAGGCTAGGACTTCAAAGAAAAAAAGTGGGAGGGAAGATAAGAAGTGGAGACTCTCAGGCTGCAAGGGTAAGCAATGCCTGGAAGGAAGTCTGGATGAGAGGAACCAGGAGGACTTCTGTGGGAGAGGTGGGAAAGCAGCTACACTGTGAGCGTCAGATCCTTTGCTTGTGGAAGTTGTCCGGCATGAAGGCTCCACTCATGTTCTCTAGCTGAGGACCTGCATGTGGATGGGGTCCACATCAGAAGCCTACTAGGCTCTTTTTCGGGTGGAAATAGGGAAGCAATGTCAAAGAGCTCATACCAAACCAAGGGGAGCTGTGGGCAGATGGGTACTGTCATGACTTCAGAACCTGCAATATAGTCTAGCCGAAGCTAAATAACACCTCTTTCATGTTTTGAAAAGTTATTTGGAATGTATGTGTGTCCAGTAGCTACAAACTCATCTAAAATGCTTTCACGTGGAGTTAGTGCCTTGCTATGGATTTCAGCTTATTTTCCCAATATATTTTTTAATGTTCTGATGGAAAAACTATAGTTTAACTCAGTGTATGAAATAGATTTGTGAAAGCTGAATGTCTCTCTTTTCCACAAACTTCTTTCTTGCTTTCAGACATTACCCCTCCCTCAAAGATGCAGTGCCAAAACGATTGCCAGCTGAGACAGATCTGCCTTCCACCTCCCACCATCCTAGTGAAGAGTTTTCCTGTGAAAAGATGCGTGGATCCCTGTGGCGCTGGCTGTAACGTTCAGTGCTTGCCTCCATGCGTGGATCCCTGCTGCTACACTGGGGTTCCTCAGGGCACCGCCACTTACGTGAACCTGAGTAACCTCGGTGTGACACGGGCTGCCAGGTGCGTGGATCCCTGCTGCCTTGGAGTCACCACGTGTGCACCTCCATGCTGTGAGGAGGTGACCAAGTGCATTGCCACATGTGCAGACCCATGTTGCTGCAAAGTGACTGAGTGCAGCACCAGATGTGAAGATACTTGCTGCCAGGAGGTCACCAAGTGCACCACCAGATGCGTGGACCCCTGCTGCCAGGAGGTGACCAGATGCACCACCACATGTGTGGATCCCTGTTGTCAGGAGATCACCAAATGCACCACCACGTGTGTGGATCCCTGCTGCCAAGAAGTAACCAAGTGTACCACCACTTGTGTTGACCCCTGTTGCCAGGAGGTGACCAAGTGCACC
>JAOTQQ010000016.1:2038215-2048964 GCA_026546715.1 Gallinago undulata | reverse complement strand
TCTGCCCCCCTAAGTGCATTGATGTCTGTGTGAAGCCATGTGCCACCCAGTGCCAGACCCAGTGTGTGGAGCCCTGCGTCACCCAGTGCTGCACCAAGTGCGTGGAGCCCTGCCCACCCCAGTGCGTGGAGGTCTGCACCTCCAAGTGCGTGGATTCCTGCGAGACCGTGTGCCTGGAGCCCTGCAACACCTGCTGCTCCCGTCCTTGCTGATGGCCTCAATGCTCTAGCCTTGCATGATGCTCCGGTGCATTGCAATATCCAGGGGCTCATGAGTATCCACAGCATGAAAAACTGGTTACAGACCCATCTGCAATGGACAGAGACCTCTCCCGACCTGGTTACCCCAAGCACTTTTTGTCTTGGAAAAGCTTTTTCTGAACATTTCCAGCCTGTATCTTTGTTTCTTCTGCTACTGCTATCTCAGCAGCTTGGTAATTGCAGTTGGCCAATATTATACTGCTAGGCATTGTGGGAAGTTAATTAGCAATGGTTGCGCTGTAAGCAGTTGATGTTGGAAGATGTTTCCCCTTCTATTCTTTCATTCTTGTCTTTTAATGTCTATCTGCAGCAATAAAAATTGACCATTGATGGCATAACGCGTCTTCTGTCTTTATTTCATCTCCCTGTTTCCATGTCTTTGGACCCAGGAACAACTTCCTTGAGTTTTCCTTCTAAAATCTGTGACAGTTGTGGAGGATTTGTGTCTGCAATTGCAGTGCTATAAACAGAGAGAGCATCCATTATAACATGGAGTAATGTCTTCTAATATCATAAACAAAAAACAATTGTGTTAATACTTTTCTAACAGATATTAAGAAGAATAACATCATCCTAGATTAAAATAATGACAGAAATGTAATTTTTACCTTTATTAATGACAGAATTTCAGTCTTTATACCTCTGAATTTTGGAGGCAAATCTTAGAAACAGTTAAAAGGTAAATTTAAGTGGAAGAAAGCCCTGAGTCAAAGGAAGAAGGAATGGAAACATTCTTGCTGAGAATTTAACTATTTCTAAAAAACATTTGGATAGAGATGAAACTGATATTTTTGATGGAGACCAAAATGGTATTTTTGGTGAATTCTCCCCATGATCCTCAGAGACTAACTATAGAAAGTGGGGGATTTGGCTTCAGGAGTTGAATCTTCTTGTGGTTTAGGAACAGGTCCAGGCCCCGCAAGATTGCAACTCTATGCCCACATTTGCTGCAGACACTTCGCGTGGCTTTGGGCAGGTCTCACTCTTGTTATCTGTCCATTCCCCATCTACAAGGAGGAGAAGTCACATCCCTGACTGACAGAGCGGTTGGCATTTCAGGTTCATTAACAACTGGCAGGCACAATAATATTTTAATTCACTTTTAAATGGTATCTCTTTATTTGGAGTCATAATTTTGAACCTGAAGGAGGCCCGTTGTCTGAAGGGACGTTATACCCATTTAAATGCTGAGTTTCAGAGACAATGCTCCCATTGTCTTCCATTCCGTGCACGTGACTTGTGTTCCTCTGTCTCCGTGACGGCTACACAATTTCCATGTCTGGGATGTAGAGAATAGCTATCCACCTACCATATCATTATGGCAAGGGTGGAGAACATCTCATCTGGAAAGGAAAAGAGTTATATTTAGGTGTGTGTAAACACTGTTACCAAATCAGCTTTTAATGAAACCTTGTGTGCAGGTGTAGAGAGTTTGTAACAGATTCCTTTTTGTGTTACTTCTCTCAACACCAAAAGGTGACACCATCAAACAGGGATAATGATAGGTAAAACACATCTCGCTAAGCCAAACAAATTCTACACCTGAACACACCTTTCGGCTCAGACAGACAAAACAGGGGGAGGTGGGCCATGTGTTCCACAGCATGAAAGTAGCGGGGAAAGACTGGGGACCTCCAATTCCTACTGTGAAATGCAAACATTTGGGGATCCAGCCATGAATTCTGCCTCGCTAATGACTGCTTGCTGTGTAGCATCAGTGCCCACTTCCAGGCATGGAAAAAACCTCCGTCAGGAAGTCATATGCAGCTACTAATGAGCTCCATCTCATAGGTTAGTCACCTATGACTGATTTCCAAGCATCTTCATCCAGCTCTCTCAATCAGCTGTGTTAGTAATTTACATTTTTTCCCCTCTCCCTCTCTGCTGCAAGCATTGCACCAGGCGCAGTCATCATTGGTGAGGACATGCAGCTCTGAAAGCCCAGGGGAAGTGGCAGAAGGGACCTGTTGGTTTGTGCTCATCACACTTCCTGCGCCTGTAGGAAAAATGTGTTGCAAAAGCCCTGACACACTGCTCCTCTATGCACCTGTGGTTAGGTCTGGGCACTGCTAAGATTCTCCTGAATATTTACAACGTATTAGTAACCTTTGATCTATGTCTGCCTTGGGGTCATGAAGACCCTTGGGAAATCTTTAAGGTCCCTTCCAACACTAACCATTCTATGATTCTACGAAATCAGGCAGGAATGAAGGATGTTAAGATATGGGATTATGTTTTTTTTCCATTACCACCTTGTGCTTTCCTGCACCCAGTGGAATCCACGTCCATCACCTCTCTGAGCATCACACATCCGTAATGGACTGTAATTCCAGGGCTGAATCTGACCCCATGGGGCATAGCATTTAGGAATGCTCCCGGGAGGATTGAACTACCTTCTCCATTAGAGCTAAAGACAATGTTTCAGTTGAAACTTTTTCTCTGCTCCTTCCTTGGAAAAACTTCAAGGGATAGACATGGATCCATCACCAGAAAAAAGAAATTCTGCCATGACTTCAGCAAGCCAAACTCAGCATTTATAGAAAAAGAATATTGTTGCTATAGTGAAAAGCTATGTGAAAGTACAAGAAAAAAATATGTGGAAAGCTTTCTAATTTGTTGGCAATATAAAATTCTCCCTTCTCCCTTTTGGGGAAGGAAAATAGAGAAGGACAGAAGCAAAACCCAAAAGCACAGAGTGCCAAATGCAGACCTGCTGCCCTTCCCAGGAGCTGGGATGCAGCACCCAGACCTCCCCACCCTACTGGGATTTGTGCCAGCTGGAGATCTGTCCTGGTGATCACAGACAAAACTATTAGGAAACACCTAAACTTTATGCAAATGTGTTCTTCTCACTCCAGAACGGATCTAAGCCACCCCTTCAAACCCAAGTAGTGGGATCTTCACCCAGGGTCAGGACAAAATGAATTATTAATAAATTAGCCAGTTATTACCTGATTGGGTGTGCCTTGCATTAAAAACAACAAATCCCCCACACCTGAAAGAGGAGGCATCTCACAGACCTTGACTGAAGCCCAGGTGTATGGAGGTGTCAGTGGAGCAGGTTCTGGTTGTGAAAGATTCTGGTCATCAAGTTAATCTGTTGTCATCAGCTCCCAGGGCTGACTTCTAAAAGCATATAAAAGCCTCCCATTAAGGAGGACTTCAGTGGCTTCTTCTTCTCTCTCTCCAACAGCAGGAGACACCAGGTGAGTCCCTCTATATGCTTTTAGCTCTGTATGTGGGGGTTTCTGGAGTTCTCTCCATGGGAGACCGGGTGATTTTTTTTTTATTTTATTTTTCCTTTATTCTGTTCATCTAATAACAGTTTCAACTCATCTCCCTGGCAATTTCACCTCTGCACAGGTGAAAGCCATATTACTTTATTTTGAGACTTTCTGAGGCTCTAGATAGTGGCTTGCTGACTCTTTTAACCCACAAAACCCTTGTCAACCCTCATAAATGTTTTTTTCCCAACTGATAAGAATCCTTGTGGATAACCATCAGGTATTGAGTATTAGCTACGAAAGGATGGTATCCACTGGCAGCTTGTTTTCCATCCATCAAGCAGCCATGGGCTGATCACTGCAATCTCCTGGATCTCCAGGGCTCTGAGTTTCACTTCTTTGTATAAATTCATATAATCAGTGAGCAGAAGGACAGGTCACCTGCATTTAACAGCTAGAGATGTGGCTCCTGATCTGAGGGTCTCGGTGAACTAAGCAGAGACGGGGCTGTTGGCAGAAGGGATTGTTATCAAACTGTTTTTCTCTTTCAAACCCACTTGCAATACTGAAATGTCGTGGCTTTCTGTTCCTCTTTGACTACTTCCAAACATTGCTCTGAGGGTCCCTTTGAACCAAGTGTACTTTCATTAAAACTTGCAATGCTTCTTGTCAAAGCTGAAATGCTCAGAAAAGAGTGAGCAGAGGGAAAGAAGGAAAACTCCTCTCCCTGTTTCTCTCTCCTCCACTTCTGTAGCCATTTACCTCTTTGGATCACAACTCTGTTAGGATAGTTCTTGCCTCTTCTATTAATTTATGCTTGAATACAGTTACGCCCTGAGCCTTAAAGGTTCTTCGCCGTTGTTTTGATGTCAAAGCTGAAGAACTGACTGAAACAATAACATCCAGAAAGGAGAAGTGTGTGGGGCTTAAAATAACTGAAATGGCACCTTGGTTTTCTTCCAGGCTTAGCAAAGATGTCTTCCCACCAGCAGAAACAGCAACAGCAAATCCCTTCAAAATGCCAGGAAAAGTGTGCTCCAAAGTGTGTGGAGCAATCCCAGGCCCCAAAAGGGCAAGTCAAGTGTCCTGTGAAGAGTATCCCCCAACAGCAGCAGCAACAATGCCCAAAGCAGAAGTAGCACTGACAGCACTGGCCACAAAGCACCACAGAAGATGCAAATGCTCATTTCCAAGCTCTCCTCCTGCCTGCTGGCTCTGCCAGAGTAGCTAGAAATTTGCAGCACGCCTCCTTTGACTGTGAGCAGAAATTACTTTACAAAGAGATGCAATTCATTAACTTGGATTTATTCACCCTCTGCTATAAAAAAAAATAAATCATGGCACTGTTTTCTTCTCATCTTTAATTTGGGACATGCAGCAATAAAATTATAAGCAACCTCATTACTCGTTTCCTGGTATTTTTTTCACTTTACTAGTGTCACTCGTTCTATTTTGCTATCTCTTTTTAGCCAAAGAATTACATTTAAACATACACTTGTACACAGGGACTGATGCACATTTGTCTTCCAGAATTCCCTAGGAACCATTTGTTCATATTTTTATTTCACATATTTCTAGAAACCTACAGCTATTAATATGATGACCAAGGAGACCACAAATGGGAAATGTCTAGAGCAAACAGGACACAAAATGATCACAATTTCTGAAGGATCCTATACATTCAGGGACAGACCTGCTGCCTGGGTGCCAAAACTGGCTCAGGATGGATGTACTTCCCAATTCGGGGTCATCTTGCAAGTTGTTTTCAGCCTGAACTGAAGCAAACTGTGGAAAATTGGTTTTCTGTAAGACATAATATTCTGAAGTATATTCTTGTGGGTCTATCAAAATGATTGTGGTTTTAGAGTCTCAACTATCCTGTAACTGCTGAGAAGTAAAGAATCTTTGGAAGGTTTTAACTCTGGAATGAAACTTTTTCTTGCTCAGAATGAATAGTTTTGGTCTAAAGAGGATCCAGAATGTTTTGGTTTCTCAGCCAAGGACAGGGCATTACTGAAGAGAAAATGGGTTCTGTTTTACCTCAAACCAGGACCCTTGGCTAACTAATTTCCAGTCAGTTGGAAGAGTAGAGGAGGGAAATTATAAATAGAGAAACTGTTGAGTGATGTAATATTGGTGTCTGGCAGACAGACAGAAACTTGCTCTGCAAACCAGCAGCTGTGTGTCTCAGCACGATTCTGTGATCAGTCGAGGAGGCTGGATGTATCTAACACCCATCTAAGAGGTACGGGGCCAAGCTGAGGAGATAACATCACCCCTGGCTCATCTGAAGTGTGGGAAAAACTCGTTTGGTTGTGCTTGCAACCCTCATAGACCTGCCAACGGCTGATGTCTGCTGAAGGTCACGGAGTGGCTCTGAGTATGTTTAAATTGGGGCAGGTTGACCACGGGAACAGCTCAGTGTGAGCCATGTGGGATGGGTGTCCTGCTGAGCGGTGTTCCAGCACAATTAGTGTTTCTGTGCCATCAGCCACCCTGTGGCCTGACGCAGTACAGGGGTTCTTGAAGGTTCTGCAATATGGGCACCTGGTGACGAGCAATGGACCCAGGATCCCTTGCAAACACCCAAATTTCTGAGTCCCAATTTGTCCATCTTTGAAATTAAAAAGTGTCTGATTGTTGCAGGCTGAGGTTCCTTTTCAACTTTTTTAAGCAGAAGCTATTAAAAATCTCCACAACTTGGTATTCAAAGTCATTTTTATTGTTGATTTTCACAGTGAAATAAATCCTGGATACAATATCAGCCTAGAAATAATTAGCGATAAGTGCCAAATACACAGACAACAACATCATGTGGTGAAACATGTTCCAGGGTGTAATTGAGACAGCACTGGGTATGCTTCCTCCTTTATCCTGTCTAGCAGATGGAAGCCACGCCTGAGGTTAATCTGTTTCAAAACATGTCTGGATTGGATTTAATTATCTATATATTTTTCATAATCTCAGCTCGAGCTGTTCTTTTACACATCCTAGAAAATCCAGGTGAGCTCTCTGAGGAAAGCACTGATTACTACCAATTCAACTAAGCAGATAATTAAAAGGTGATGGCTCTTCTGTAAAAAATCTTTCTATTTCCTCCAGCCTAATGGATTTTTTTTTTATCTGCATAATATATTCAGCACTGTGGATTCAGGATTCAGAAAGTCTTGCTGCTGCTGACCAGAACCCCTTAGCAGCAGGTTCTGCAGAAACCTCAAATCCTATTAGTAGTAGGCAAAACCCCTAAGTGCAAGGTGGGGGGTGGCATTAGAGTGCAGGGAGCTGGGGAGGAAGGCATGAAAACCAGGAGGCGGTGCGCAGGTCTGGACAATGAGCTGTAGGTCCCTAATAGTATTCAGGTTAAATTTGAATATTTAGCTTAATAAACCTTGACTGGAGCCCCTCAGCTGTGAGGACAGGCTGAGAGAGTTGAGGGGGTTCAGCCTGGAGAAGGCTCTGGGGAGACCTTTGAGCCCTTTCCAGTCCCAATAGGGGCTCCAGAAAACCTGGGGAGGGACTTTTTACAAGGGCATGTAGTGATAAAATGAGGGATAATGGCTTCAAACTGGAAGAGGGGAGATTGAGCTGGGATCTGGGGCAGAATGTCTTTGGCGTGAAGGTGGTGAGACCTTGACCCAGGTTGCCCAGAGAAGCTGTGGCTGCCCCATCCTGGAGGGGTTCAAGGGCAGGTCGGAGGGGGCTTGGAGCAACCTGGGCTGGTGGGAGGTGTCCCTGCCGATGGGAGGGGGTTGGAATGAGGTGATGTTTAAGGTCCCTTCCAACTTAAACCATTCTACGACTATAGCATGCCGTCATGCTCTTTGGTCTCTCTTTGTGCCTTTAAAAGCCAGCAGGGTGCTTGGGAGAGGGCAGAAATTCAGGCTGCTGGAAAGCTGGGTGCACATGCCTACACCACCACCCGAAGCCCTATTGTCTATCGAGAGTCCAGAGGTTTCAGTTTGCGCAGGGCTGTTAGTACAGGGTGATGCTGGCGTTAGCTGCGGGGTGAGCTGGGAGCTGTGCTTCCTGACAGGAATTCTGCAGTGAAAAAAAGGGTGTTGGAAAAATGACCTCTGACTGAGATGTGGGGAGAGGAGGTCTGGGTTGAAAATCTTCTTCTTCTCTCTTCAGGGCTTCCCTTGTCAGTGGCAAGTTACTTCTGCATGGGTGGCCACTGGGTGGGCTGCTTCACCTGCTGCTGCTCGATGGGGGGACACTTCTCTGGAAGGGAGCCCTTCCCTGGTTCAGGGATTGACACGGGGATCTCCTTGCACTCCTGCTTCTGTTGGGGACATGGGACAGGTTCAGGCACAGGGATTGGCGCTGGGATCTCCTTGTACTCCTGTTTCTGTTGGGGACATGGCACAGGTTCAGGCACAGGGATTGGCGCCGGGATCTCCTTGTACTCCTGCTTCTCCTGGGGACAGGGTGCAGGGTCAGGAGATGGAACAGGGATTGGCACAGGGGTCTCCTTGCACTTCTGTTTTTCTTGGGCACATGGTGTGGGTTCAGGGCATGGAACTGGGATGGGCACAGGGGTCTCCTTGCACTCCTGCTTCTGCTGGGGACATGGCACAGGTTCAGGGCATGGAACAGGGATTGGCACAGGGATCTCCTTGCACTGCTGCTTCTCTTGGGGACATTCTGCAGCCTCTGAGCAGGTCACAGGACTGGCGACAGGGGTCTCATTGCACTCTTGCTTCTCCAGCAGAGATGGATTTGGTTCAGAGCAGGAAACAGGGACTGGCACCGGCAGCTCTTTGCATGCTGATTTCTCTTCAGGGCATTGAACAGGCTCAGGGCATGATACAGGCGGGAGAGTTGGTGGTAGCTTGCACTGCTGTTGCTGCTGCTGCTCCTGGGGTGGACACTGGGGTATGACGACCACTGGTGTTTCTCCATTGCCTGTTTCGACCACCGGTGTTGGCAACGGCACTGTTTTTTCTGGTACCACCACTTCTGGGACTGTTTCTGGACAAGGTGTTGGGACTTGGACTTCAGTTTGCTGCTCTGGACATGGGACCGGTTCATCATATGGCACTGGCTCTTGGCTTTGCTTTGGAATGGTTTTGCTCAGGCCAGGTGGGAGGGTGATTTCCTGCTTGATTTGCATTTGATTCAGAGACATCTTTGCAGGAAACAAGATTATCTGAAAGAAACATTAGAGTGTTATTGTGTCTGCTAAATGAAGTGTGTTGGGATGAGGGCGCAACGATTATATGAAACATGAATCAGCTGCAAGAGCAAAGTTCTCTTACTTTGCCCTTGGTTTCCCAAGGCTCCTGCTCTTACTCTGTCTTATCTTGCTTCTCCTTTCTGCTCTGCAATGCAGGACAGCCCTGTCAGGTCTGACTGAGGAATTGATGAGAGGAGCTGGGAAATAACAGATCTGCTGGTTTGATAACGGTTTCAGAAAGTAAAAAAAAATATAGCAAAAAAATAATGAATGTTGAAGACAAACATTTTAAAATGTTTGGCGAGTCAAAAAGTAAAAAACCACAAATCTAGGCCCATCAGGATATTTGACTTTGAGAAAACTGAAATACTTAGTTTGATTTTGCCCATTTTAAAATGTTTTCCAGATTTTACTTGGAATTAGAAACCTAGTTTCTAATTGGAAACTTGGAATTAGGTGCTACGGTCTCAACGTAGACCTCACCAGTAAGCTGATATCTTTCTGTATCATTAAGAGTTCCTACAGTAACAATTGGCCAACTCCTCCTCTTGCTCCAATTTCACTCTGACCTCATTGATGATGTAATGGGCTGAGGTTACCTGTGGCACAGTCCTTCCAGCTCTCATGGAAAGAATTAACAGTGCTAATGCATCCCTATGTTTCTGGATTATCACGGCCTCTAATAACACGTGTAGAGGGCATGAATCAGAGTAATCAGGAGTGATTTCTTCTCCCAAGGCAACAGCCCATGTGCAAGAGCCCAAAGGAGTTTTCCTAATTTATGAAACTCCCTCTGTGAGACAGGCACCAGGCTCAGCCAGCGCTGTGTCTTTGTCAAATCCTGTGTTGTTTTTTCCTAAGGACAATCTGAGAGTACAAACAAAAGGTTAGAATCACAGAAGGCTTGGTTGGAAGAGGCATTTTTAAGTCCCCTCAGCACAGGACTAACACCAACACAGATCCTGTGAGAGTGTGCAAGTGCGTTCTCCCTCCTCTGTGTTGAATCCCCTCTCAGCACCTCTTCAAAGCAAATTCATTCCACTCTTCTACATCCTCCTCATTCTAGATGCTCCAGATCAATATCACTTGTCTCTTGATATAGGCTTTATAAGGATCTGATAAGATCTTAAACCAAATTAATATATTGCTCTTGACATGGTTAGCATGAATGATACAGCACCCTGGGAATACTTCCACTCTTCTGCTCTGTACAGCCCCTCATACTCCCAAATCTATCTTTTAGAAAATAATTCTTCAATGAATTCCTGTTATAAATAGCAGAATCACAGATACAACAGATTTGGAAGGAGCTTTAGGATACCATTTAGACCACCTTCTTCCCTGAAGGCAGGATCAGTTATACCCAAACCAACATAATTTTATCTGATCTCTTCTTCAGAAAGGATCTAATTTAGCACTTAACTATCCTCAGATTTACACGCAACCTGAATTTGCTTTGCAGAGTCATTCCAAGATTGCTTGTACTAGCCCAGTGCCCACAATTTCTCTTCTTTGCAGGAATCTTTTGCATATTCAAAGGTATAAAATAAAACACTTCTTTAAAAAGTCTGCACATGTTAAGCCAAGCAGTAAAATTAGAGACAACCCAAGAAAGTATCAGTGTTCAACTTACCCAACCGGTCAACAGGGAGAAGTGCGAAGTCAAGTGGATGGTGGAGCACGGAGATTTGAGAACTTTTATATGGTTTCAAAGCCCTGCCTTCTGGGAATGAGTCCTCCTAGGTAATGAGCTCATTCTTTCACAACTGCCGTTGTGCGTTTCCTCCACAGACTTGTTTCACACGTAGGCATTGTGAAGAGAGGCTTTTGGTGCACAATGCCTTTCAATTCCCTGACTAATGCGATTTAACAAAAACCACCTTTGGTGTGAATAAAGGTCGTACCCTTAGGTGAACAGATTCACTGCAGACCCAGACTAGGGGACTTGGTGTGATGCCAACTAGCACAGTTGCACTTTAACCCATGCATGAGCCATTTCATGTCAGCCAATGCCCCCCTTCTTAGGATGTATTTGTAGTTTAAGATGCTGGGGGCGACTGGGGGCTAATCTGTGCTTCTCTCACCTGCT
>JAOTQQ010000016.1:2026263-2038115 GCA_026546715.1 Gallinago undulata | reverse complement strand
CCCCCCTTCTTAGGATGTATTTGTAGTTTAAGATGCTGGGGGCGACTGGGGGCTAATCTGTGCTTCTCTCACCTGCTCTTCATCAATGATTTCTCTAAAGTACTTTCTTGTGATTCTATAAACTCATGATGGATGGATTTAATTTTTTTGCCCATGAAGGTCTTCATAGATTTCATTCTTCTCCTGCTTCAGAACAGATAATTTTGAATGCATGTTATTTTCTGTGCAGCAGAGGTTGCAGCTCCTACCCATCTAAATGTGGCAGAAGAGGGAGCTGAATTTATCTATCTCATGTATCGTGTGAAAAGTAGAGGGATCTATTTAATAGTGTACAAGTTTTATCACATCCAAATGCAATTGGGACATTGGTCTCATTTGGATGCCAGAATGGCATTTGAAAAGATGCTTCAGTCTACATGTGAAATAAAGGGAGCTTGTAGCACATATGGTTTGGTGTAAGTATATATAATCTCTGTAAGCATTATTCCATCTAAAAAATATACTGAGCGAAAATAGCTCACTGATTATTATCCCCCAAGTCTCAGGGAGCTATCAGGATACAGGTCAAACAGTCCTCATTTCTGATGGTAGGATTATTTTCAACAGCAGAGACGACGCGTCCCAGACAGGGATGAATTTCATCAGACTTGCTTGTACTGGGACTATCTTTGACCATTTTACCAGAGCTCTTATCAGAGCACGCACTCCAGATGCAATCGTTGAGACAGGCTGAGCTGGTACCCATCCCTGCTTCAGATTCCTGGGCTGCGAATGTCAGCAGCTGTTTCCAGCTGTGGTGTAACTTCCTCTGGTAATAATCATTTGGCAACTGAAGGACAGAACAACTGAATTTTAGACCACGTCGTCTTCTCCTCTAGTGTGACTTCATCCATGCAACTTCCTTTCTTACCTCACGGCAGGTGGGGCCCCACCTGGCTCTGGAAGATGCTTAGTTTTAGTTGCCAGCCATCGCTAGCAAGGGGGAAATCCCATCCCAACCCTGACTCAGGGCTCCCCTGCTGCTCTGCTGGTACAAATTGCAGTCGCAGCTCTGCTGAAGGCAGGAACTAGGACACTTTCCAGCAGTGGAGAACCTGCCCGTCTGCTTTCTAGGGAGCATGGTGTTTTGTGGTTATCAAAATAGCCCTTCTGCTGAGATAGGCTCCTGGAATAGAGCCCTTCAATGCAGGAAGATAAGAGGGAATAAGCTCAGACTCGTAAAAAAAGTGGGTTTTATCATTGCATTTGGCCTGAATTGGGCAGAGAAGCTGGGTTCAGAAGGAGACAGTGCATTTCATTAGATCAAACGTCGCATTTGAATATTTGTGCAATATTCACAAGTGAATATGCACCTGCAGGTCAGAACTTCAGTATCCTTTGTTATGCCCCACCTGGGAGCAAGAGGGCACGTAGCACTTGTGGAGCAGTGCTGAGGCACAGACTGCACAGCCAGGGCTCTGTGTTGAGACATTGCTTTGATTTAAGCAAGCAATGAGGTTTCTGGAATATTTAGGTGTCTAATTTTCAGCCTCAACTTGAAACATCGAGTGATTAAAAAAAAATCACTTTCCATAGCTGGAAGGGAGACGACCTGAACCCTGTCTGGAGATCAGAAGGTGGGGCTGTCCTGACCTTAAACACTGGTTTGGATCCAGGTCTGGAGAGGCTCAGGGAAGGTCATTTCACCTCCATGTCAGCAACCTCAGCAGAAAAATGGTGGTAATTATCATCGAAGAGGTTCTGAAGTCAGCCCATGGAAAAGGAGTGAATGTTTTTCCCATAGTAGAGGTGTAATTGCTTTCCCCTTTCATGTGAATTGCACAAAAACTATTTTTAGAGGCAAACACCGTATGCAGTGAAACCTGCCTCACTGAAACATTCCGGAAACTATGGGAGAAATGTGTGTTGAGTGAGGTGGCTTCACAATGAACGTGTAGCTCAGCAGCTCCTCAGCTCTCACCTGGAGGATCCCAGCTCAGCTCCCAGTTGATTCTGAAGTTGTACTACTAATTCCAGGGCAGATAACACCACAAGTGAGGAAAATAGGAAAATACTGGCCTGAGACCATCCTTCTTCCTGGACTTTTCTGTCCAGGAAGGACAGCTGCTACTCCAGCTCCCACACATCTTAGGTAGCAGACCATCAGTGACCTTGCAAAAGTTGATCAGACTGGATGACCTTTAAAGGTGCATTCCAACCCAAACTATTCTGTGATTCTGAGATGCCCTAGGAGCTCTGCAGCAGCAGCTCTGAATGGAGGCCTGTAACTGTCTACTTTATTTGGTTTATCATTTACATGATTGTCCCAATGTCTCTAAGGGTCCTGAAACTGTATTGCTTCCATCCAAAAAAACAGGATTATCTTTTTCAGAAGTGAAGACCACTGCAGAGAACCTCAGCTCACGATGATCCTCACCTCACATCTGCACAGATACACTCTGATTTTTCTCCCTCCAGTACTTCTAACCTTTGTGCACAGAGAAAAACGATCTGAGGAAACTCTTGCACTCCTGTATTTCATGTCTTGGTGTGATTCAGAAGTTGCTGAACTGGATCTCCCAAGACACGGCTCGCCCTGATGGCTTAATTAGACACTGTTTCGTTAACACCCCATCTTGTTCTTTATTATTGTGTCTGTCATCATTTCAGGGTGGACATCTTGATTGACTCATCTCACGAGACAAAAGACATAATAACCTGTTACTGAATTTCCTAGTATCGGTCTGTCTGCCTGTGGGTCCAGTCACTCAAGCATCTGCAGACTTTATCTTCTCTCCAGGTGCTGGTGTCAAGTTGTGTTACAGAAGAGAAGTTGGTCACCCTCAGGGATGGCCAAATCCTGTAGTGTCCAAGTACTGGATATGAAGTATCCATGCTTTGATATTTTTTTCCCTGCCTGTTATTCCATCAGTGATTCCTCTCTGTTTTTTTTGATGCAATACAGCACCTGAGCTTCCCGGGAACCAGAGGATTTCCTATTAGACCTGCATTGATGGATTAGTTTAACAACTCTCAAGACGCTCATGGCTGAATCACCACCTTAAGTCTGTGACTCTATTTTCATAGCTATAAAACCTCTTCCATAAATTCACCAACCTCCATCTTAAAGCTTGGTACATATTTTGATTACAATCTTCTGATTTGGTGGCCTCTTCCCTGCGCTGCTTCTTGAAAATCTTCTCTCAGTTCCCTGCATAAATTTATTCCTAACTGCTTCTTGCAGAACTACTGTGCTTCTCAAGTACAACAGCTTGCCTCATGAAAAACCCACTGGGCACAACAGGGACACTTTCCAGTCAACCATCACATCAAAGAGATCATTTCTCAATTGCTCCATTTGTGCACTCCAGCTCAGGAATGAACTTGTTGGAGTGTAGCCTGTCATCAGCCTTTTCTAGCCCTTACTCTGGGCCGTGCAACCGTAAAGTAGAGGAGCCTGGGGTTCACTCCCTCTTTGTGCTCTTCTTTGCTGCTGGACAACAAGGAGCAGGTGGTTATGATCCTGCATTTGAGCCTTCCCTGAATTCTTGGAAGGGGGCGAAATACCTGCTTGCTGGAGAGGAGAGGGACTATCAGGGAGGGGATGAGGGGGAATGGTTTTAGGCTGAAAGAGAGGAGATTGGGATGAGATGTGGGGCAGAAATTCTTTGTTGTGAGGGTGGTGAGAGCCAGGCTCAGGTTGCCCAGAGAAGCTGTGGCTGCCCCATCCCTGGAGGGGTTCAAGGGCAGGTTGGAGGGGGCTTGGAGCAACCTGGGCTGGTGGGAGATGTCCCTGCCCAGGGCAGGGGGTTGGAACTTACTGGTCTTTAAGGCGTCTTCCAACCGGAACCATTCTATGATTATCTGGTGGTCAGTCAGGTGCCTGGTGCAAGAGGGAGGTTCTCGGGGCACCACCTGCATTTGGATTAAGGTTACTTGATGCTTTTAAAGAAGTCAGAAAAGATCTTGAATATCCCTGAGGTTCAAGCCCCGCATTTTCAATTTCCATGTGAATTTTCTGCCTGCATTATTTTTATTGTTATTTCTGGCAGGACAGAAGCCATGGGGTTTTAGAGTAGAGCATTTAGAAAACACTGGAATAAGAAAAAGCTTTCAAGCACAGGTGTGGCCAAGAGAGCAGCCTTCTGCTGCTAAAATAGAACACACATAAGAGTGGGGAGTTTTCTCTCCTGAAGATGAGGAAAAAAGTACCTGTTTCTGCAAACTGGGCAGTTCTGCAGCTTTGAAATAATGCACATCATGTACATCACAGGCTCTTCTCTCTGGGAGGTAGAGCTCCTGGGCTATATAAGGACCTCTCTGAGTCCCAGCTCTGTGACACTCTCTTTGCATTGATTCATTGTTTCACTGGTGGGTTGGGTAAGTTTGATTCTGATGAATCTCTTAAGTACTATTAATTATACTTGCTATGACTAAGAGTAGAGTTTGGTGATGACAATTTCAGGCTCTTCCATTTGCAAATGGAATTAATTGAGATTCAATTTCAGGAGCTGCAGGCTCTAGGAATTAAACTGTTTCTTCCCCAACCCTTTCTGCATCTGTGTAATGCCACAGATTAATGGAGATAATCTTGGTTATACCTATGCCATTCTTGTGACTGATGGCATCACACAAAGTGCTTATGGGAAGAGAATTAGGCCCAGAGGTCTCCGAGATTATACAAACATGCCTTGCATTATGATTCTCACATTGCTCTATTAGCTGGATTGCTACAGAAAGAGGAAATTTTAAAGTCTTATCATGTCCTGATTTAATAACAAATTCTGGTGATAGAACGAACTCGCTAGGGAGAAAAAGGAAGGGGTAAATCCCAGGGCAGGAGGGAAGGTTTTGAGAAGCCCCCACAGCCTTGCACGAAGCCTATGTCTGACAGAACAGACTCTGACCCAACCTTGGTGTCATCAGAGGGGTTTAGACCACAAACCAACCCTGACAGCATTGGGTGCGGGAAAAGGGATCATCTGAGGAGGTCTGCGTAATGAAAGGGACATTCAAGACATGAATATACAGCTGGAAGAGAGCTTGGGAGGGGCAATTATTGGTCTTCAAGCTTGAGTGAGAGTAAGTTATTTTGGATCTTCTCCTTTCCATTGCTCTGAGTTAGTCATCAAAACCATAACAACTCCGAGCTCTTCATTCTGACACCTGGATGAAGGTGAAGCTACTGGTGTTTCTAGTAGAAAAGTGCTGCTTTTGCTGCTGCTTTTCTTTCCTCTCTTGGTTTGTTGTTTTACAAAAAGGAAAAAAAAAAAGTGAAATTCTTTATTTCCTCAAAAACATCGGATTTTCTTTTTTTCCTGTAACATTTTTCTCCGTTCCTTGCTTGCAAGAAGGGGGTCCTCCCAGCAAAGCCAGCAGCAGTGCAAGCAGCCCCTCTGCCATGCAAAGCTCTGCTGGAGCCAACAGCGGCCACCCAGTGGTGGCAGAGCCAGATGCAACAACAGCCAAAAAGAAAAAAAACCTGAGGAGCAGCCACAGATGGATCTTTTTACATCAAAACCAGAAGGCAAGGAATGCTCACCACCCGCCCAGGCTCTCATTTCTGATCCGCACCTGGAACAGTAGGAAAATCAGGAGCCGAGTCAATGGTCTCCCACGCAAATGTAGCTCCTGCATATGGAAAGTGTTGGGAGAGGAACAGAATCTGGGCTATGGCATGGGAACTTCATGTTCTCATTGCTGGTGTGATAGAGGCTCCAGTCAACGTTTTTCACAGCTCCATCTCCTGCAACCAGGTGCCTCGGTAACCACACACTGCTGCCCTGTTCAGAGCAGAGGTGGTGGTGGTCCCTGGGGCCATGCTGCTGGGGGCCTTTGCACAGAGGGGACGGATGTGGCTGTGATGGAGCTTTGATTTCATACCTCAGCACCCAGATTTCTCTCCCATTGAAGCCCAGTTAATGGCTGGTGTAGCTAATGGACATGGGGGTCAGGGAGAAAGAAAGTTATGTTGAAACTCCGCAGCTCAGCTTCACTATTTTAAAAGTCACTGGGGCTATTATGATCATGTAGTCAGGTTTTCTACAGAGACTGACCTCCGCCAAGCCTGGTGGCAATCAGAACAAAGAGGTGTGTGGGGCTACTAATTGCAGAAAAACAGGAGTTCATTAAGTAATAAAACATTTTTTAAATGAAGCAAGGAGTCCAAGTGAGGAGCATTTCATTCTCATGCATGATGGGGTTAGCATTTTGCCCTCAGTGCTGTTAAATCATTGAAATAGTGAGACTGCGAATTTACTGCTTGCTGGGCTAATAATATGTTAAGTTTCATTATCTACAGCCTGCGTGCTGCTTACTAATTACAAGTCTGATACAATAAAAGTGCAACCTCTGCTAATTCTTTCATGTTTCCTTCACTCTCCATCCTCCCCTCCCTGCATGCACCTTACTGCCCTGCAGCAGTCGATGGGACAGACTCGCTCTCCTGGGAAGAGCATGGCGTGGAGCCAAGTTAGCACTTCAGTGTGTCTTCTTAATACCCAGAAGCACCTGTAGATGTGAGCAGCTGGACCAAGGCACTTTGGTTCTCACAGTGGTGGGACCAGGGGGTTGTGCGTGGGCTGCAGGGAGCATTGGCAGCTCAGATTTAACTTCACGCTAACACCATGGTATAATAAGGACCATGTAGGCCATGGTATAAAAAGGACCATACAACACAAAAGCATTGGGCTGGTTCTAGCTTGCAGGCTGCCAGTTTAAACCATTTTCCTGGAGAGAGTGTGCATCTGAAGGTAGTTTCCCAGATGTCAGGATCTGGTTCTGCGAGGCTGTTGCAGGAGGTGGTTGCGTGTGCGAATGCTGCGCTCTAGTGGTTTGCAGAGCTCGAAGGAAATGTCCATGCCGTCTGAGTCTCAAGGATAAGGTCATGTCTTGGTGAGCTGGAGGACATGTCAGTGCCTTGGAGAAGCTGGGGAAAATGTCCATGCCACAGTGAGGTTGGAGGACATGGCCATTCCTTGATGAATATGGAGGAAACGGCCATGTCTTGGCAAGGTTGGAGGAAATGGCCACACCATGGAGAGTCTGGTGGAAATTACTATGCCTTGATGAGGCTGGAGGAAACACCATGTCTTGCCATAGTTGAAGGAAACAGCCATGCCTTCATGAGGCTGGAGGAAATAGCCATGCTTTGGGGAAGCTGGAGGAAATGGCCACGTCTTCATGAGGTTGGAGGAGATGGCCATGCCTCGGAGAGACCAGAGGATATGGACATGCCTTGGCAAGGTTGGAGTCAGGGCCATGCCTTCCTGAGGCTGGAGGAAATGGCTGTGTCTTGGAGAGTCTGGATGAAATGGCCATGCTAGACCCATGCATGTGCTTGTGGATCTCTTTCTTCAAGGGAGGAGTCTCTTCCTTGGCTTTGCTGTGTGGACTATCACGTGATGTCCTTTGCTGTGTGCTTGTTTTAAGTCTTAACAACCCCCCAGTGGAGCCCCCTCAAACTTTACAGCTCTTTGCCTTATTTATTTGTATGGTTTTGTTACCGTTAATGGAGCCAGGCCAGTTTTACATCACTTGAGGTTTCAACTCAATATCCCAGATGACACCTAGCCAATTTACCTCATTTCTTCTATCTTCTTTTTTTTGACTGGCTTGTTCTTCTGCCAAATTTCTATCTTTGGAGCCGGCAGGGAGCTTTACATTCCTGGTGCGTTGGCTCATCGTCCAAAATTGCTGCACTGTGACGGTGCTCCTTTGCATTCCCGACTTATTAAAGGGAAGGTGGTCGATTCCCTAATGTCTCACCTGGCGTCTCCTCCAGGATGTTTTGCAGCTTCCTTCTTCATACTTTTCAGCACCACGGCCCTGCTTTAACTTCTTTTTCCACCTTCATCTCGTGCTGCTTTCCAGGTTGAGTCAGGTACATTTAAAAAGATTTTCTTGGCTGACAACCACTGCGGGGCAGGGCTGGCACATGGAGGGGGAAGGTGGGTACTACCAGGATACACACAGATGGTGACAACAGAAGCACACATTTTTGACAGGCATTGTCATGTGAAAGTGAAACACTCATTAAATCATTGTAGAGTGAAAGTCTCCAAAGTTGCCACATTGCCAAAGTTAAAATGGAGCCTAGTTGGGTTTTTCTTTCTTTCCTTGATTCTGTGTACTAATTTAAAGGGTTTAGATCCATAGTTTTACAGATATTACTGGGTATTAACATGAAAGATAAGTTATTGTTGTGATCAGGTTATTAAAATTCACTTGGGCTTTCAGTAATTTAGGCAGGTAAATGCGGGGTTTCAGTCAAGTATGGCATGAAATAAGGGTGTCTTTGAAGGTTGCGGCAGTGCCTGCATCCAGAGTAGAATAGGAATAACATAAATGTGAGCTGCTCACGTTGGTTAACAGGGAGGATCACACCTACAACCTTTGGAGCTAAACAGCAATGAAGAGTTACGGCTTCGGATCAAAGAACCAACTTGTGCAGGAGAGGTGTTGCCACAACAAAGCAGCATTTCTTGTGGTTCAGGCAAGGATGGACACGTTCAGTGCTGACCAGCAAGGGCCAGGATTCCTTTTTGCTGGAGAAGCCTATGGTAAAGGGAGCATGCCACCCTCTGTGATTCTTGCCTGGTGTGGGGCACAGCTGTCCAAGAGTTCCTAAACTTTATGTAGCTTCATTACAAAATGATTTACAGACCTTTTTCTTCACCTGAAAAAACCACTTGGGGAGCGCCATTTCTGTAGTTCACAAGAAACCACAGATTTTAACCACATCACACTCAGGAACTGGGGTTCATCTCAGCCAGTATTAGATGTTGGTGGGGTCCCTCTCAGCACTTTTAATAGTCAGCAGGAAGAAATTGTCACTTTGGGGGGACATTTTGTGTGACAACGTACACATGAAAGCATTGATTAGATCTTCAGCAACTTCAAAATTTGATCTCCTGGTTTTCTACCTATTTTCTTTAATCGGCATGCGATAAGAAGTTGACTCACTGAGAAAGTCACCTGCGGATCTGGAGGAAGTTTATCTGCTCCTGGTGCTTTTTGTGGCCCATTGTGCTGCCAGTCACGTCTTTGCCAGCTGAGCTCGTTGTGCAAGGGCTGCAATCAAACGTGACTGTAGCTCATCTTTTCCGCTCACCTGAGAGTCACTGGATGGTGTATTCCCATCGCGCTGATAACAGGCTGATTGCGTTTGGATCACGGGAGCACCGGGACACCAACTTTCAGGTGCTCTCCAGAGCTATTTGAGCTAAAGATGAGGTTCTCTATGAACTGTACCCACCCAAGGGGGTGATGTGAACTTCTCTAGGAGCTCCTAGTTTTCTTCAGAGAAAGCAGTGCCCTGTATCCCCTTGACAACCCACCCCAGCAGATGGGATGTGCTGCCAGCTCTAACCAGGGACTCAAGTTAAAGATGGACATGGAGCCATCAGTGCGGCTCTCACGGCATGAAGCCAATGTCATGTGTGCATGAAAGAGGCAAAGTGATGGAATGGCCCCATTTCCTTAAACTTCTCATCCTCATTTGGTAGTGGAATCTCCATCTCTGGAGACATTCAAAACCCACCTGGACACGTTCCTGTACAACCTGCTTTGGGTGACCCTGCTCTGGCAGGGAGGTTGGACTAGATGGTCTCCAGAGGTCCCTTCCAACCTCATATTATTCTGTGATGCTGTAACTCTATGCTTTCTGGGGGCCGCTAAGACATTTCCAGGGACTCTGAAGCCTCTGGAAAGTCATAACAGCATGTTATTGGGTGCACCTCTGCTTTGTAAAACCCCCGGGGCAGGGGATGCCACCGCTCCCTGCCTCTCCAAATACCATTCAGTCTTCCCATGCCAGGAAGGATTATACAAAAGGTAATTACTCTTACTCTGAGGAGCTGACATTCAACTACTCATCCTCAGGGACGAGTACGCTGATGCTAGTCACTGCCAGGGTTGCACGCAGGACGGCTTTTGCATAGGAGCTAATAGGATATGTCGTGAGTACCTCATACCTTCAAGGCACGTTTAGTAGCTATATAAAAGCTCTCCTTCTACTCAAGCTCACTGGTCACATCACAAAGCTGTTCTCACCAGGGAGCTGGGTAAGTCCGGTTTATCCTGAGCCTCTGTAGCCGCTGAAATGCAAGTTTATTTCGCTTCTTTGCATATAAAAAATGCTTTGTGGGAAAAGTTTTTAAAGCTAGGCGGTTCAACTTGCTGCATTGGAGTGCGTGCGCACTCCCTTACGGTGTCTCCATCCGGACATCAGAGTCTAAGAGACACTCCTGAAAAATGTGAGGAAATGTTGTTGTTGATAATTGGGATGCTGCTATGGTTGGTTGCTTTCGAGGGTGCCCTGACAACAGTGAGAGCAGGTTTGGTGTATCAGGGAACTCAACGCTAGAAGAGCTGAAAGCAGGTTTGTGTTCAGTTGTGGTATTGCTACCCTTTAATTGGCTTTGGCTCCCTAATGAGCATGAACTTTGGGATGCTGGGACTGAGCTGTGAACTTCTGCCTGCCCACAGTGTGACGGGCTCACCAGGCAGCAGTCCCCTGGGTGCTCTTTGCCTCTTGTGATGTGAACAGAGGTTATTTCTGGGTTGGGCTTTTGTCTTCATGCATCATGGTCAAAGGCAGTCACTGACCAAGGGAAAACGATGGGGATTTAAGCAACCTGGTCTGGTGGGAGGTGTCCCTGCCTAGGGCAGGGGGTGGGACTAGATGGTCTTTAAGGTCCCTTCCAACCCAAGCCATTCTGTGATTCTATGATCTAATGCTTGAAAGGCAGTGCTCAGATCAGCCATTCCTCTGCTGACCTCCAAGATAGTTCTCCCCACTTGGAAGTCTGGGTGATGGGGAGGGAGTTGCGGTCTGGGCTGGGTGTCTCTGAATTTCTCCACTGTTGGACTTGGTGCCATGTATCAGAGTTAAAAATGATGGGTTGGGTCCTCAGCTGCTGCTGGGGTGGTCTTGAGACCCTGTGCAGCGAACCAGTCCTGTGGCATGGCCAGCAGTGTCTGGGTGTCTGTATAAAGGCTCTGCTTTCTCACGTGTCATTCCAGTCCTGCTGAATCCTCTCTGAGATGTCGTGCTACCTACAGCAGTGCCTCCCACCAGTCTACCAGGGCCCCATCCCCATCAGGTGCCCACCAACGTATGCTGCCAGACCCACCTGGCACTCGACGCTCTGCATCCCACACTATGTGACCCCCTGCGTCCCCCGGCAGCGGATGATGTCCTCCAGCTACTCCCAACACCAGTGTGTGACCCAGTGCATGCCACGGCAGCAGTGCACAACCAAGTGTGTGCCACAGCAGCAACATGTGACCCAGCACATCCTACAGCAGCCCTGCATGCCTCGCTGCGTGACAACCTGCGTGCCCCAGCAGCAATGTGACACCAAGGGTGTCCCACAGCAACCTTGTGTCACCAAGTGTGTGCCCCAGCAGCAGTGTGCCACCAAGCGTGTGCTACAACAGTGTGCAACCAAATGTGTGACTTCCTACGCCCCCCAACAGCAGTGTGCCACCACGTGCATCCCACAGCAGCAGTGTGCCACGAGACATGTGACAACGTGTGTGCCACAGCAACCGTACCTGACCAAGGGCATCCCACAGCAGCAGTGTGCCACCAAGTGCGTCCCACAGCGGTGTGTGACCACCTATGCCCCGCAGCAGCAGTGTGCCACCAGGTGCGTCACCACGTGTGTCCCACAGCAGCGTGCCACCAAGTGTGTCTCGCACCATTTTGTGACCTCTTGTGCCCCGCAGCAGTGTGCCACCACGTACATCCCAGAGCCATGTGCGAACAGGTGTGTAACCAAGTGTGTCCCACAGCAGTGTGAGACATCCTGTGTCTCACAGCAGCAGTGTGTGACCAAGTGTGTGCCACAGCAGCAGTGTGCCACCAA
>JAOTQQ010000016.1:1994753-2026163 GCA_026546715.1 Gallinago undulata | reverse complement strand
CAGCAGTGTGAGACATCCTGTGTCTCACAGCAGCAGTGTGTGACCAAGTGTGTGCCACAGCAGCAGTGTGCCACCAAATGTGTGCCACAGCAGCAGTGTGCCACCAAGTGTGTCTCACAGCAGTATGCCACCAAGTGTGTTTCACAGCAGCAATGTGCCACCAAATGTGTGCCACAGCAGTGTGCCACCAAGTGTGTCCCACAGTGGCAGTGTGCTACCAAGTGTGTGCCACAGCAGTGTGCCACCAAGTGTGCCTCACAGGAGTATGCCACCAAGTGTGTTTCACAGCAGCAGTGTGCCACCAAATGTGTCCCACAGCAATGTCAGTCAAGGGGAGTTAAAATTTCGAGTCACTCTAAAAAGTACTGCTCTGCGCCCAAATGGCCCTTGTAGAACAGTATGGGGGAGGGAAGGTCCACCAGAAAAAGCGAGAGGTTCAGCTTTGGGGCAGGGATTATTTCTCTCCTCCTACCACCTGCCACCAGTTCCTATGGCTTAAATCTGCTTTATCTACATTTTCCAGCCCTTCCCTGTAGCTCAGCTCTGGTTTGGGCCAGGCTGTGATATTTTTTCTATGGCTGCACTCAAAGTGCCTCTGGTTTGCACCTTAATCTGCTACAAGGCATAGTTTAGTGGGATGTGATTAAATTCTCACCTGATTCAAATGAATTGTGATTTTAAAGAAAAAAAAAATTAAAAAAAAAAGAAAAAAAGAAATAAAAGTGTCAAAGGGGTCCAGATCACGACAGCATCACGAGGACTGGCAGCATGGCCAGAGAGGGGCTGGCCCGTGCCCAGCTCCGAGTTTAGTCCTTGGGAGATGATGGTCAGGTTAACCTGGATTCCATGAGCCTGAGAGTTCTCCAAACCAGCTGGTTTCACAAACAGAGTTGGAAGCGAAATGTGAATTTGCTGAGCAAATGGTATACGAATCTTCTTCCCGTGGCCTTCATTTCAGAAATTGGCCAGAACCCCCTGCTCCTTTAAAACACGGGCTCCGCATTGACTTCAGCGGAGTCCCCAGACAAGAGGGGATTTCCAACTTGGTGGAGTTGGTCCTTGCTGAAATGTTATATGTGGAAGCTTTTATTCACTTGGTTGCGTTAATAAATACTGAAACCACAACTTGAAACAAAAGAAAGTCTTCGAAATAAAAACTGAAAGTTGTAGCACGACTATTTTATAAATGTTTGAGCTATAAAAGTGATTAACTGTGTTCTTTATGCTGCCTGAAGATGTGTATGCTCTGCACTGTACTGAAAATAAACCATATATATATATATGTATACTTATACATATATATAGACTTAAATAAACATACTTGTCTGACTTCAGATTAAATGCCTTGCCTTTTTGCCCTCTGGTGGTTCTTCTTTGTTAAATATAGTGAACTCCTGTCTGAAAAATACGAAAATCCTGTAATATGCCCTATCATTATGAAAATGAGTAGTAGCTCACACTTAAGTGGACTGTGCGCATTTGGAGGGTAAAAACAAGTGTCGCAAGACAAAGAGGAGGGTGTGACTGGGGCAGGGACGCTGCCCTGCATCCTGCCCTGCTCCACCCTTGCTCAGTGACCTTGAGATGCCATGGTGGGCTGCCCTCTGAAAGCAAGGAGGTGGCATCTAGCAATGTCAAGGTGGCATCTTGCTGCTTCCCTGGGGTGCGGAGTGTGTGATAGGGGAGCAGACCCCTTTTGTACCTCCTCCTGAATGTCCAGTGATGAAGCTTCAGCCTGGAGAGGGACAATGGTTCAGCCTGGAAAGGTAACATGCAAGAACAGCAGTGACCATGGCCCTCCTTGCAGAACCAGAGCAAAACCCAACCCAATGTCTTGCGTCCCCTTTAAAACCAAGAAATGGCATTCTGAGGAGCTGTCACATCATTGTGGCTTTCCCATAGGAGCCAGAGCCCATGGGTCATTAGGAGAATCTTCCTGGGTAGTGGGTGGCCAGGTGGCACAGGACTTCATCTCACAGGGGTGGAGTGGCCACCAGAGCATGGAGCTTGTTTTGGAGGTGGCCGCAATGGAGTCTGGTTCTGACCCTAGCTCTGACTCACCCTGTGCTGCCAAGTGACCGCAGCACAATGCGACTCGGTTTCCCCTGGGCTTAATTTGGAAGTGTCCCATGCGGGGCTGAGCGTCTCTCTGGGATGAAAGGACTTTACAGATGCTAATTATGACCATTGGGATGACAGGACATGATGTTATCATCGGGTTGATGTTTTGCTACCTGCACTGGAAACACTAAACTGAATATTAGCTTTACTTGAAGGCTACTTGTTCTGGAGTTTGCCCAGGAACTAGATTCATGGAGCTTATAAAAATTGTATTAAACAGCTTACCTGCTCTCTGATGCCAGCCTGATTCCTAAAATCTTGGATCGGATCATTGAACGTTAAAAAGGGTGTTGTTCAGGGGAGTGAATCGCAATGAAAGTTGGAGAAATCCAGGACGTATTTAGTGCTTTTGTCTCCAGTTATGGAAAAGAAGATAAGCCTAGAGAGCATTTTTCCCTTGAAATGTTGGCATCAACAGGGAAAACAGGCACTTTTCATTTTCTTTCTACAATACTGAGGGAGATTTTTTTGGTTGGAATATCAGAAATCTCAATCACAAACAAACCTTCAGGCTTCTGGAATTTCTGGTGAAAACAGAAACAGAAAATTTACTCAGCAGTTCATAAGCCAGAGAGCAATATTCTGCTTCAAATCACAGAATCATTTGGAAAAGACCCTTAATATAGTCCAATCATAAATGTAACACTTCCAGATCCATCAATAAACCATGTCCCTTAGCTCCACATCCACAAGTCTTTTAAATCCCACCCAGCAGCATCCCTGGTGCTTCATATCAGTGAGAAATTTTCTACCTATTCCATTACAGGTTAATTTATTTCACCTCTTTTTGTTTCAATGTGTGGGACCTCTCCTGAATTTTCAGCGTGCTGGAACCCAATTCAGAGGTGTCAGATTTGCATGAAAAGGAAAAAAAAAAAAGAATAATCCCAGGGCTTTGGCTTATGCAGATATGACTACATAAAAATGCATTCCTTGTCAGCACTTAGGCTCATGGCACTGTTAATTTTCCCTTGGGTTTATTGGTGGCACAAACAGGGAATAAAGCGGGGGTGATTGGTGCGGAGACCGTGTGGCAGAGCAGGAAATGCGATGTGTGTTTTCAGGACAGGAGCTGGGTTTGATTCAGCCGCCTTTCCCCGGGCCACCCCAGCGCTCCTGCTCCTCCCTCCTCCTCTTTGTTGTGCCAGAAAAGCGTCACCTCTTTCGGCAGGTTACTCACTTGGTGGCAAGTCCTTTTTAGTAGCCGTCTTGCCCTTAGCCCAAAGCTTTCTCACTCCCCATCATCCAGCTCTTCCCTGGGTTCCCTGTGTAAGTGAAGGAAGTCTGCGTGCCAGAGTAATTATGGTCTGCAAGAAGTTGCCAAGAGTCCTTCCTGAATGGTGTTTTCAAAGGCAGCAAAGGAATTTATGCAGGCAGGCCCCATAGAAATGAGAAGTCCCTTGGGCAGTCCCTTTGGTGGTCTCCAAACTGCAGTCTTTCTGGGTTGAAAGATGCGTTTTAGATGACCTGGATTTGCTATGGGCAGGCAGGGAGGTTTGGGCACTGTGCATGGAGATTCGCAGCATGAGGAGCATGAACAGTCCCTGCATAAGGTGTCTTCTGAGGGTGGTGTGACACTGGTGTGAGACAGGGTGTCCTCTGGTTACTCTGAGGGTGGTGAGAGCCTGGCCCAGGTTGCCCAGAGAAGCTGTGGCTGCCCCATCCCTGGAGGGGTTCAAGGCCGGGTTGGATGGGGCTTGGAGCAACCTGGTCTGGTGGGAGGTCCCTGCCCAGGGCAGGGGGTGGAACAAGATGGTCTTTGAGGTCCCTTCCAACTCTAATGATTCCATGATTTCTTGGCCTGCCAGGGGTTTTGTTGGTTCAGCATGTTGTATCAGGAGGTTGCCCCTCATGGAGCTAGATGTCCCACCAGTGCCAGGTGGCGATGGCAGCCCCGCAGAGTGAGAACAGCCATTCCCGCCGGCGTGAAGCCACACGTGGCTGGCCCAGGACTGGCAGGCAATTAGAGTATCACCCAGCCAAACCGCCTCACTGCCCTAGGGCACTTATTCACTGTATAAAAGCTCTAGCATCGCGGGGCTCTCCTAGGCACTTCTCTCCGGTTGTTCTCACTGATGAAGTGGGTAAGTCTGGCTTTTAATGGAGCTCCTGAAATGTTGTTTTATTCCTGGGTGGCCGGAGCAGGCAGAGGTTCTGCCTGTGGACTAGCAGAGAAGCATCCTCTGGGGGATGCTGCCTTCAGCATCGGCATGAGTGGCTCTGACAGCAGGAGCATCTCCTCTGTGTTAAACTGAAGAATATTGGGAAAGCAATTCCAGATGGACTCTGAAGTCAGGAGTGGGATATGGGGGCTTTTCTACGTTTTCGGTTAGATCTAGTCCAAAGGAGGCTCTTGGCTACAGGAAGGGCTCGATGCTGGCGGGAGTCAGAGATGAGCTTGCACACAGAAAGGCAACTCTTCTAAAGAAAGTGGCGTGGAAAAATGTGCTGCCATTTAATGGAATTTAAACAAAGGAAGTTTTCAGATGCTGACCAAGTTCACTGCCAATGTGGAAGTCAGCAGAGAGACTCTCTAGCTAAACCTGAACACATTAATATATCTATCTAGGGTAAAAAATGATAAAAATAAGTCTGAGATGTAAACAACTGCCTGGATGCAAATGATCCCTCTACTTTAGAAGTTTTTTATCTTGGTGAACATCACCAGATACTTTCACATTGTAGAT
The DNA here is from genome assembly GCA_026546715.1 of Gallinago undulata. Taxonomy (NCBI): domain Eukaryota; kingdom Metazoa; phylum Chordata; class Aves; order Charadriiformes; family Scolopacidae; genus Gallinago; species Gallinago undulata. Next base: position 2,021,355 of record JAOTQQ010000016.1, on the reverse strand, counting down.
CTCAAAGTAGCAATTGCTATCATTATTTTTCAATGGGTTGGTTTATCAGTTGAAGATTATTATAATTGTAGTGATAATAAGTTTTCCTAATGATAGCAACCACAGCATTGTTATTGTTAATAGTCACACAGTGATAGGCTTTTGGAAGGTAAAACACCTTACTGTAATTATAGCCAGAACAGGGGTGTTCAGAAAATGCAGTTTCTCTACAGTCATTTAATTATACGCCTTAATCTCCAAACAATGTCAAAATGAAAAAAAAAACATTTTCAATCAGAGTACCTTTCACATGTCAGTGGTTCCAGTACCTGTTCTGCTCAAAATAATCCTGTTTGCAACTCAGAAAACTCCCTGAAACTTGGGTTTTCCAGAGCGGGGAATGACTTGGGATGTTTTGTCCTATGGCTCTTGGGACCAAGGTAACGTGAGATGTTTCACAGAGGTTTCAGGAGAAAACTATGGACCATGGTGCCACCTGGTCAGTTCCCCAGGGATGTGGCCTCAACTAAACTCCCTTCCGTGGGCATCCGCTGGCACAGGATGATATTTTACTATCAGAGCTGTTCCACCAGGCAGTTCAACTGTGGGTCTTTGGGCTACCACAACAAAACCAGGGCACTGTGGCTTGGTCTGAAGCTAGTGAAAGACTGGAAGCTGCTCATTGAAACTTGACCAGTTAACAGCAGCTGAGATTTTTGCCTTGAGAACTTCTCCTGTCCTGCTATGGTTTCACCAAATACTTAGAAACCATCTTGTTTTATTTCCTTTTTTTTTTTCTTGAAGATGCTTAAATAATTGTATGAAGCTGGGACTGCATGGCTTGCAAAGGCAGCGAAGCTGAAAAGTAGTGAGCTCGGAGTCTGTAATTGCGTGGTGCCAGCCCTGTGGGAGAGTGAATTGGCAGGCAGGCAGGCGGGCAGGTCGTACGTGCTGCCACAAACCTATCCTTACCCTTTGTGAGCTAATTTAACCTCAGTTTGGGTTTACCCGCGTGAACAGCAGCCACACCTGGGTATTACAGCACAGACACACCTTTAATTTTGACTTGCCTTTCATCTAGGGTGCTTGGGAGTTGCAGGATGTGCCAGTGGGAACAGAGAGGGTTTCCAGGTAGTGAGGCAGAGGGTCACAACATCACCTCTCCTTGGTGAAATGCTTTGATGGACACTTACCCTGTCTTTGAAGGATGATGTGAAAGCTTCCCAGTTTGCCTGGCTCCAACCTTTGAATTTTTATGGGTTCTTAAGAGAAGGGTGTGGGGGCACCAGCTGAGAACAGACACTCCTCTGCTCACCTGGGTAATCACAGCCTGGTCTTGAGTCACCGAGAGCCTCTGACCTTCAGGAGAGCCAGGGTGTGGGCTCCACCATGTAGAAATGCCTGTGGGGGAACACCAAGTCCTACATCACCCAAAATTGCCAATGTCTGTGTGAACTGTCTGTCTTTTTCCTGCTTTTCTTTCAGGCATAAGCACCTTGCATGACCATGCACTATTATGGGGAGCGGTATAAATACCTGTACCTGCCAGAAACGGGCTACATCACTGAAACCATCCAGCAATGCAGTCCCCACTCCGATATGTGCAGCACCACTTGCCACCCGGTCAGCGTGATCAAGAGCCCGATGCCCAGATGGCAAAACTACACGCAACCTTTCACTTACTTGTGCCCACAGCCAGGTGTGCCCCAGAGCTCCCTACTGCCCTGCCAGCCCTACGTGCAGCAGTGTGTCCTGCTGTACCCAGAGCCATGTGAGACCACTCGCCTTCTGCCCTGCAGGAAGCCCAGCCTGAAGCTGAGCCCCGTGCAGAATTTCCAGCCCTGTGAGACCAGTTGCCCCGAGAAGAAACGTATGGCCAAGAGCCTCCCACCCTGTGCCCCCAGGTGCCCCGAGCCCAGCAAACTCAAGTTCCCACCATGTGGGATCAAGTACTCGTCCTCGTGCAAGAACGAATGCAGGACACAGAAGATATCCAAATGCTCGTCGCAGCGGTACGGCACGGAGTTCCAGTCCCTGCAGGGGATGACCAGTGGCTATTCCCTGCCGTTGCGGGGAGTCACCGAGTGTCCCCCGCAGCAGTGCATAACCCAGTCTTTCCTGCAGGAGTACATGAGTGGGTTCCCCCAGCAGAAGTGCATGAAAGGTTACCCAACGCAGGAGTGCATCACCACCTACTCCTCCCAGCAGTGCATAACCAAGTGCCCACCGAAACCGCAGGTCCCCAAGTGCCCCCCCGGGCAGGGAATAAAGGAGTGGTCCTCGCAGCACCAGGCAACCAAGTGCTCGCTGCCACAGGAGGGAATCAAGCACAAAAGCTCGTCGACACAACACCTGAGCAAGTCCAAGTGCCTCTACCCACGGGCCACCCAGCACTTGCCCCAGCATCACGCTGGGGGAGTGAAACGTTCGGGCCACACCAAGAAGAGCCGCTGTGCTTCCAAATGGCTCTGCTAAAGGAGATAAAGGAGTGGTGAGAACAGCAAGCTATGTAACTGAGGTCTGAAGTTATTTCCCCCCCACACTCCTAACCCCCAGAGAAGCTTTAGCCTTATTTTACCCCTTATTGTATCCATGTTATGATCATAGAGTGCAATCCCTTTCTTTTATGACCACACTTCAGTTATTCCTGCAACAGAAAAGATGCTAGTGAGAAGCAAAGTAACTGAGCAGGTGCTCAGGCTTTCAACATCAAACCGATACAACTCTGTCACTACCTTCACACCACGAGAGGTTTTTACTGTAACTGGATCAATTACATCTGCCGGTTGTACCAGTCATATTAAACTCGGGTTGCAGCTGGATTCCTGTTCTCTGTCTGATTTATTTTCCCCTTTAAAAACCTGTTTCTAATACTTGCTACTGGGCAAAATTATTCCCTGCTGTTATATCACTCTTTTCTGTAAAATAATGACAGCAATGTTATCTTTAGGACTAGATTTGCCATCTGTGGGAAGAGATGTTAGTGTTGAAAAGTTACCCAGAGACATAGTAAAAACAGTGGCACGGTGGCATTAGAAGGTGGCTCGACTAAAGTAATGAGAATCATTAGTAGCACTCAGACAGGAGGTCCATCTAGTCTTCGCTTGGTGGCACTAGTGTCACATGCAGGTCACGCAGGAGAGATTTCAGTCCTACACCCCAGGAACAGCACTATCTTCCCCCCACAAATTGCTCTGCAGTTTTGTCCCTGGACAAACCACTGCTGAGCAGATTATGGAATGAGCCATGTGGGATAGTGCCTGGCAGAGCAGGAGCCAGAGAGGATGCTGCAGAAGGTCTTCTCTGGTGCTGTGACCCTGTGCTGGCCCTGCCTGCACCAGATGGATGATCAGCATCAATAGTCTGGGGTTCTAAATTTCAGTTCCAGCTATTCCTTGACAATAACATTTTGGTAGGGAGCAGGAAATAGAATGGAATGGTTCGGGTTGGAAGGGACCTTAAAAGTCATCGAGTTCCAAATAGTTATTATGTAGGGTTCAAAATAGTCATTGTGCTTGGTCAATATGTTGCTTTCTGTACACGTGTATATATATATATTTTTTTTTTATATATATATATATATATATATATATGTATATATATATGGGGCAAAGTCCCAAAGCACCTTTTCTCACACACCTGCCATACACCACAGGCTCTCCCAGGAGCAGGTCCTGGGGCAGAAGCTCTCTACCACCACCTAAAGGTGCACTGGAAGACCCAGCAGCTCCTCCTGTAGCTGCTCAGCCAGCTCCCTGGGCAAATCCCAGCAGGAAAACCTACTCCTATCTCCTTGGCTTCCTCTGCAGAGCCCCAAATAGACCAAGCAAGATTTCCATAGACACATTTTTGCAGTAAAGTGATAGATTTACCTGTAAAAACAGAGACTGATGCAACCCTCCATGATTAGGAGGAGCTTTGCTTCTCTGTGGGGAGAAGGAATTCTTTTTAACTTGTGGTTAGTCACTAATCCATGGGAATTAAATGAAAGAGAGAGAAAAGGTCTGAGCAAGGAGCTCCCTCCTGACTATCTCAGATGGGATCCATCCCTTTCTTATACCAATGTAAAACCTGGTTCCCCTCTGCCCTCTCTCACCCCTGACACTGGCACACACAGGACAGTCCTGGAGGTCTGGAGCCATTCGAGGGAGATGGATAATTGTGACAATTAAGGCCCAGGGGCCTTATTTGTTCTCCCAGCTGCATTTATCGCACTTGCATGGTTTAAAAGGTTCTGCTGACCTCAGTTCTCTCTTGGTCCCAAAAGGATGCAGCTCCTCTTCAGTTAGCATGGGGAAAATAGCATTCATCATTAGAAAAGAGTTTCCTTTTAAAAATCTGAGCTGCTGTTTCTCTGGTTTTGCTCCTAATAAAGGGGTGATAATATAAAACTTAAAATAACCTCTAAATGGTGCCTGAACTTTTCCTGGCTCTCTGCACAGGGATGGTTTTTACACTCTCTTGTTCCTTCTCTCCTGCTGCTCAGGCAGCAGACCCTGCTCTGTGTCATCAAATGAATTCATGAGTGGGATATGCTCCTGGAGAAGTCATGAGCCCTGCATAAAAGGAGGACCTGGTGGCCCAGAAGGTGACATAAGGCAGTGCTGCAGCCTTGTGGTGGTGAAAGCCAACAGCAGGCTGGGCTGCCTGAGCCAGAGCATAGACAGCAGGAGGAGGAGAGGCCGGATTCCCCTCCAACTGGCACTCAGAAGGCCACACCCAGACCTCCATGACCACTCAGCACAAGAGCCATGGACACCCAGAAGTCCAATTAAAGCAGTAGGGTGGTCAGGGCACTGGGTGCAAGATGAGAGAGGTTGGGAGAGCTGGGTATGTTTGCCCTGGAGAAGGAAACACTGAAGGGACAGTTTATTACCACCTTCACCCACCAAATGAGTGTTTAGAGCAAAGATGGGCTCTACTCCAAAGTGGACAGTGATGAGGGGAGATGGCTACGGAACAGCTTTTTCCTTTTGGGGCTTACTTTGCCCTTTTTTTCCATGTGACCATTGTCCCCCAGGTGGACAAGCTCCACATTGCCCATGGTATTAAGAGGCGTAAGATATTTAGGCGTAAGATGTTTCTACTCCTATTTCTAAAGGTGCTTTTGCACAGAAAGCATCATATCTTCTAGAAATTAAATGGCAGTCTTGCTGCCTTTTCTTGCTACAAGGAAGCCTGAGAGGTGTAAATGAGTTTCCAGTTTGGGGTATTTGGATGCTCGGAAGGTAAAGTGGCATAGAGACAGGGATTTCCATTTTTCCAGACACTTTTCTCTTTTTAAGGAAGAAGTGTATGATCAGATACTGGTTCAGCTCACCAAGAGCTCCACCAAGACCATCCATAAGCTCCCTGAAATTGTCAAAGAGCATAAATATGTTTTTTAACATAAACTGACAGCAATATCTAGTAAGAGAGCTCAATGGGCTCATCCTCCATCATGAGTTATGAATTTGGGGTCTGGCTTTTCAGTTAAATTTGTGGGAACTTCTCGTTGTCTTCTGGGAGAGGCTGGGGAAAATAATCCCGACAATTAGAGACTGGTGAGGTGAGGTTTCCGCACAACAGGGAATGTCAACACATTTCCAAAATATTCATTACTAGTTTATGCATGCAACATGTTTTATCGTTACAATAATAACAGTTTGTTATCTGAGACAAACACCTTGGGGTAATACCACCTATAGAATATGCATTTTCTGATGGAAGTGTCTTAGTTGTTCTCATAAACAGGATGTTGTTTTCAGGCCTTGACAACTCAAGGCATTTTGATTTTTATTAACCAATGCATTTCTGATTACATTCAAAATCAGCCTCTTCAAAATGGATTAAGAAGATGGCTTTGGCCACCGTGTCACTCTAAACTCTGAGAATCCACCTGAACCCTTGTGAAATCAGTGAGGCTCAACAAAATTCAGCAATTCCTGTACATCAGAAGCCACATGATTAAATTGTTTTCCCCATACTTAAGTCTTCCTTGATACACTTTCAGCCCATGGCTTCTTCTCTTGTCCTTAAGCAGGTGTAGATGTCAGCTAAATTATTTCACCTTGGCATTTACCTTTTATCTGCAGAAATTACTACCTTATCTCCTTCCAGTCTTCTCTTCTGGAAGTGGACATCCTTCAGAGTTTATGTTTCTGAGCCTTCTGGTGATTGGAGCCAGACATGGGCAGCTGGTCAGTACCTAGAGCAAGAATAGGGAACTCCAAGCAGAATGACGTCCTCCAGCTGAAGCTGTGACAACAGGCAGTGAAACAAAGGACAGGAAGCAAAAAAACAAATCACTGTGAACAAAAAGGAACAAAACTGAACCCCATGGTTCCTCCAACTAAGTTCTGGGGTGGATTTAGAGGAATGAATTAAAATCCCACACCTGGCAGCAGATAGAGCCAATATATCTTCAATATGGTGGTTGCTGTTTGAAAACACTGCTCATGCTGTCAATGTTTAACTCAAAGCTGAACAAACTGGACTGAATCGCAACCCCATGTTAATACAGAAAGAAGTGGAAGCATCACATCAGCAATTAATTTAAACAGTAAAAATGTAATATGAAGACAATCCCACAGCAGGTAACAGTATGTACCACAGAAAACTGAATAATGTTGGTAAACAATGTTAAAATAATTATAGTAATTATAAAGGTTACACATGCGGGAAAAATTGTTTGGGAAGTCATTAAGAGCTCATGCACAAAGGTTGTCTCATCCTCCTGGAAGTTCAAGAAAGTATATAAATCTCAAAGGTTTCATGGCCAGAGGAGCCATTTCTCTTGACTTCTTCCTGGACAGCTGGTAAGTCCCATTCAACCTCAATTTAATTATTTAAAGTAAAACATTTCTTTAACATCAGCTGGGGTTTAATAGGTTTCTAAAGATAATAGGGACATTATTGCTAAAAAAGTCTGCTAGAAATTATGTTGTTATACCATGTTGGACCAAGTGCAGCCTTAAAAATATGTCTATGGGGACTGGCATTCTCATTTTAGAAAAAAAAAAAATAGTAATACAATTTTGTTATTAACAATTAACTGTGTATAGCTACTTGGTATCCAACATAAAATGCATTTTAAGCTCTATTCAGGTAGAGTTTAGATAACATTATCATAGAATAGTTTGGTTTATAAGGGACCTTTAAAGGCCATCTGGTCCAAACCCCTGAAATGATGAGTGACATCTTCAACTAGATCAGGTTGCTCAGTAACAATAGTATTACTATTTTTTCCTTAAAAAAAAAAAAATTGAGAAGATTGAAGGTGTTCAGATTTGTCTTCCCAAGATTTTTATTCATAAATCAGCAAGATTGGGTTTTCAAAGGGATAAAAAGGCATTAAAATCTTCTTGCCTCCTTCCTTTCCTGCCAGAATGACCATCCAGAGCACAGTTAGAGCAAAGAGGTCACTTCACTAAGTGATATCTCCCCAGTTTTCAACTGGTTATTCACGCAGGTCTGTTTGTGGCTGGAGCCTCTCTCTTTGGGTTCAGACACCTTTATCATAGCACTATTAGGAAGGAGAAACTTTGCAAGGACAAGTGTTTTCATACTCAACGACTTCAGGATTTTTCTGATGACAGCATCTGAGACTGAGCATTAACAGACATAAAAAGCCAGAGAAGGTGAGGAATGGGATACCCCTTTAACCTTTCCATCATAATCAGTGGTCAGAAACAGGTATTTCACATGATATATTTAAGCACCAAACTCTGAATGAGCTTGGCTGCACTCTGAAAGCACCTGGTTTTCTCCAGGGACAAAAATAAAGCTGCTACTTTATAAGTAATCATCTACATCAGGCAGTATTTAACTTTGACAGATAGATCCCACAACATATTTCTGTAATTAGTTCCAGTTGAATGACCTAAAAGGTGGATTCAGGGTCTAGGCAAAAAGGTAAGCACCAAAAAACCTCTATGAAGTTCTTACTCAGTTCTTACTCTGCTATGAATGGTCTCTGCAAACCATCTGGAGGTACCTGGAGGAAAGATTTTCCCAGGAGTCCAGGGACTAACACGCAGAACAGCATTGAAATCAGGTCCTTCCACCTCCTGCAGAGCAGTCCCCATCTTATGGAGATGGGATCATGTTTTTTTTTTTTCCTCCCAGTCCTGTGTGACATGGACTTGTTAGTCTTCACAGTATCAGAATAGCGATACAGTGCCCAGCGCAATCACAGCAGAGGCATGGGAATCCTATTACACATAATTACTTTCACGAGGGCTGGGAATGCACTATTGCTGAGACAAACAAATAATCCCAGCCAAGGACATTCTCCAGTACAGGGATATAAAATACCCATTTGCCGTATGACCAGTGGCTTTATGGCACCAGCAGTGGCCACAGCAGCAGTACCTCTCCAGGTGACCCTGGTTTTTAACCAGAAGAGAGCAAAGAGACACAGCAGAGGTGGAAATGGCCTGCAAGCAAGGGATGGCAGGGATAAAACTGGTTGGAGGTTGGAAAAACCCTAAAGGGAGGTAGGATAACGCCTAAAGGTCCTTCTTGGGAGTGTGGAGGCAGAGTGAGGACTCAAGTTGATGCCCAGAGAAGTTGTGACTGCCCCATCCCTGGAGGTACTCAAGACCAGGATGGATGGGACTTTGAGCAACCTGGTCTAGTGGGAGGTTGGAACTAGATGATCTTTAAGGCCCCTTCCAACCCAAACCATTCTATGTTTCCATGATGGGGATGGGGTGAGCGGAACAAGGGAACAAGTCTGCACTGACCCGTGAGCTTCAGTCCCTGAAATCATAGCGTTATGTTGCCTCTGCTACAGCATCTTCATTACCTGCACAACCCCTAAAACTAAAATTCCTGAGCTGCACTCTTATTCGCTTGTCCCTTTTTCTCCACCCCAGAGTGTCCCCAGCTGTGGCACGTGCCTCACTCTCCCTGTGAGGAGAGCAGGAGAGAAGCCAGAGTTCAGGGGACCTGCGGTGTACAGGTTGCAAACTCTTTGAGAAACACTCCCACGGTCTCCATTGTGTGCTGCAGGTTGGCCACCACCATTCCTCCCAGATGTCCTTCGGTGGGGAGCGGGACGCGGGAGGCTGTTTCTACTCATGCGATGTGCAGTGCCCGCAGCCTCTTGCTACCAGCTGCAATGACCCATGTGTTGTATCCTGCGGCACCTCCAGAGTCATTATATATCCCCCTCCCGTCATTGTGACATTCCCAGGGCCCATCATCAGCACGTGCCCACAGGAGAAAGTGGTGGGAAGTTCTGCCATCCTGGAAGGAGGTTTGTCAGCCCCACTGGCATCTCTGAGAGAAGAAAGCCTGTGCTCAAGGCCACCTGCAGAGAGATTTGTCCCAAAACACGCACCTCCATGCCCATCACGGTGCTCCTACGTCTTTTCTTCCCACTGGATGCATCCTTGCAGTAGACCCAGCTACAAACGCCACCAACCATCTGAGAGTGAGAAGGAAGAGCATGCTCCGGAGAAGGAGAAGCCAGAAACTGAAAATACAGATACAGCAAATGAGGACAAAGAGATCTCAGAAGCATAAAATAGTGACACCAACCCTGATGACCAGGTCCAAAAGCCTCGTAGACTCCCACTGCCTCTAAAGCAGACTTACCTCTGTCTTCTTTAAATTATGCTTCACTTTAAGTTCATAGTATTTTTCCCCTCGTGTACATTCTCAGGCAGGTGATCAGAGAAATAAAATCCCCCCATCCTAATTTGTGTTAACCTGACCTTTGAAATATACAGTATTCTTGGGAACAATTTGCTCTTTTTACTTTGCGTTCCAGAAAAACAAAGGCAGCAGCTGTTTCAAGAAGAGCACGAATGTGGTCAATTGAGACATGACAAACCCTTTCACTGCTAGAGCTAATTAGACTGGTCTTAGACTAATTTAAGAGAATTAGTCACCAGGAAATTAACTTTTCCTTCTGATAAATACACACACACACACGTCATTTGTTTCTGGCTTTCAGTTTCACTGTGGGGGAAAAGAAACTGATCCTCTCTTTATATTAAATTTTATTTAAGAAAAAGGAAATCTGGAACTGTGCCCTTTACGCTGTGATTTATTCTAGCACCCTTGTTCTGCCTTTTCCCTTCCTATTAAAATTATTCTGCATTATCACGGTGGTTTTCTCATTTTGTTTTTTTTTTTTTTTCTCTTCCACTCTTGATTCTCAGATACCAACTGGTGAAAATTTGGTTGGTAAACATCAAACCCAGATCTGTCAGTTCTTCTCACCCATGAAGTGAGAAAATCCTTAACTCCCCTTGAGCTCCTCAGCCCTGTTCACCTGCCTTTGCACAAGACACTTTCATTTTCACTTTCATCTCACAGCTTTCACTTGTTCCTCACCCTCTTAAGTGCAGCCTGTGGTTTTGAGAGTTCTTGTCTGGATACGTCAGCTGAAAAGCAGTAAGTAGATGAAAAGAAAGGACACCCTGAGAAATTTTCCTAATTATTTACTTCAGTTCAGGAAAAAAAACCCCAACAGCTCCCCTCTCCCCACTTCCCCGCCCTCAAATTCTAAGCTTTTATTTCCCTAAAGATTTCCACACATTTTAACTGCAAACATTGTCGTTTTGGTCCCAAGAAGGGTATTGCTGCATTTGCGATGGGGCAGCTCTGCCAGTCTCTGCAAGCTAAAAGCTGAGGTTTGGCAGAAATTAAATAAAATCTTGTGCCTAAAACTGAGATATGAAAGCTGGCTGAACTCCAATGCCCTCTTCTTGGGGCTGGCAAGTCTTGAGAGCTGCCATTTAACAATTTGTCCTCCCCTGTGGGGAGACATGCCCAGGGTGTGCACCTTATCCTGCAAGCAGCCCAGGCAGCCGCCGCCAGACGCAGTTGTTTTCCCAGAGGCTTCTTCAAAGAGAAAGCGAGATTGCAGAAAACTTCACAGCAGTGATAAAACGCCATATGAAAACACGCTGAGCAGCCTGGACTCCTGCCAGCCTCCCTGCTCACCCTGCCCTGTCTCCTTCTGACAAGACAATTTGTCCATCCCTCTGCTGCAGCCCCCACTGTGATCCACTGTCCAGAGGGGGACATCTCTCTGGGAGCAGCCCATCCACTCTCCCTGCCCCCTGTAAATCTAAAATAAGCCCTTCAACTCTTTGCTGCCCACATATTTAATTTTTTTATTTCCCCTTGGCAGGATGGGAACTCCTATAAATCTGCTTGTTTGTCTCACAGCCATTAGCATGTGCCCTACTTTATTGATCCAAGATGCCGACGTAATTACTATATCTTGGAAGATCAGCTTGTGAACTGGGCCTCGGTATCACGCCCCAGATAAACTGGGAGGCGGGGCAGAGATAGAAGATGCGTTGATTGCTTGGCTCATGCAAAAATGCCTTGTGAAAAATTTGGTAATGAGGTCACGGGCAGGGTGGAGCTCTCAGGTCCAAAAGACCCGGGTCCTGACTCATTATCTCCACCCCATCCCATGCAGCAGTTCAAGGAGTTTAACAACAATCTCATTGCACAACAGGATTCGGGAAGTGATTTTCACCTGCTGAAGATGACTTGCAAATTATTCCTTTTAAAAATAATTAAAAATAAAACAAAAATTACGTGCCTGAAAAAAAACACTAACTTGGTTCTTCCTGAAAATGAAGCAGCTTGTACAAAACAGTCTGCCCTCCAAGAGCCTTGCTGAGGCTTTTTAGGGAAAAACTGTCAGCCTGGGAACTTTGACCTTGAGCCCTTTCAGAGATGTTTGTGCATAATATACATACCGTTCACCATATCCATAACATCCATACTGTTCTACTGATTGAAGTGCAGGCACATCATTTGGGTTCATTCAGGATGTATTGACACATCACTTTTTCAAAGAACCCTCAATATTCTCTACTCGTCTGCCTGAGCCACTTCTTAAGGCATTTTGATTAACAATCTGTCAAAACCCTCAGTATTTCATAAAATCATGGAATGGTTTGGGTGGGAAAGGACCTTAAAGACCATCCAGTGCCACCCCCTGCCCTGGGCAGGGACACCTCCCACCAGACCAGGTTGCTCCAAGCCCCCTCCAACCTGCTCTTGAACTCCTCCAAGGATGGGGCAGCCACAGCTTCTCTGGGCAACCTGGGCCAGGCTCTCACCACCCTCACACCAAAGAATTTCTACCCCAGATCTCATTTCAGTCTCCCCTCTTTCAATTTTAAATCCCTCATCCTATTACTACTACATCTTTCTGCCAGGTTGACCTTCACTCTTGGTCTTTCCTGCCATTTAGTGACCTTCCTCAAACACATTTCACCTGTTTCTTTTACACTGCATGTTTCAATGCTTTCCCCTCCCATATTGTCTTGCATAGGGGATCCCAGCTGCTCCTCTGCCTTTCCCTGCTCTTTCAGCATTCCACAGGATGCCACATTTTGCTGTCATTATAACATCCCACACCATCTTCTCACTGCTTCTTGCAAACCTTCTTTCTCTTTACACCCAGAAAGGCACAGACAATTACCATCTTATTACGGGATAACTGGTGCCCAAAAGCCACCTAACCTGTCCAAGAACACTCTATGCACAAGGGTGGATCTAAGACTTAGACACACCTAATTATTATTAGCCTTATTACTTATAACCTGTCATTACAATGCCAATATTGCATGCTAGCTAAACATACAATGGGGCCAGGGAGACCAAGGCATGGGGCAGACACAGGAGAAGGGGCAGAATAAATCCTGCATGGGATGCCCAGAAAAGCTGCTGTTGCAGGGCTGCTTTTACTGTTTAAATCCTCTTTCAAGATGTGACATGAGTTACCAGGGGCGAGGTAGAAGTGCACTAGCCCTTGGAGTAGCTTTCTACTTACGCTGAGGTTTATCCTTGTTGACCTCAGCTGGGAGACGCAGCTCTATACAGATATTTGAAGCACAAGAGGACCTGGCACCATAATTCAGATATTTCCCATGGAGGACAGAACTCTGCATTCCCTTTTTATTTTCTGAGAAGAGCCATCTCTGCTTCTAAGCTCAACTATAAATTCATTTAACAGGGTTCTGAGCCAGCAGATCAGCACTCCTTTAGGAGTGAAGGAAGCCTTGAAGGAACTGAAAGTCAGTTGCCAGTTTTTCTTGCTGAGATTAATAGGCTTAATTAGGTAATGAGGCAGAATGGAGATTTAATTAATAGCTTTAGAATTAATAGATGATTAAATTGGATATTAGCGCCACACCTCTGTGAGCCATAGGAATACATACAGGAATATGAATCCACTCTGCCAGTATCAGCACATACCACTGGCAAAGTATTAAAAATGGATTATTTGCAAGGGTGGAACTGCCAAGGTACCGCATTCCAAACAACCCCAAATGTGAACTCAGGAGCACAGACCTTACTAAGAAACAGGTCTATACACATCTCTACTGTACTTGCATTTTCAGAAGGCCTAGCTGCCACCACACCCTTTTTTCCACTTTTGTCACAGAACAAAAGTGTTATTCCAGGCTGTCTTTGCCTGAATACACACTTGTCATATCAGTGAGTACACATCACTGTGTCCTTCTCACCTCCACAAGCCTCTTGGTCCTTACTGAGGTTCTTCACCTCTTTGCAGCAACTCAGACACAGAGAAGAAGGTCTAAGTGTCCTCCTCAGAGCTGGGGTGGGGTAATTTATAGAACAGAAGCTTTATCAATGCTGCTACATCAGCTCTTCCCACACCTGGGGACTTCAGATGGCCCTAGTAGCCCTTAGAGTCCTTCAGCTGGTCAAGCAAGGTGGGTCTGACCTAGCAAACCTGCTTAGGTGATGAGTATGTTGTGTGGAGCCTGAGAGGTGGACATTGGCTAGCTTCGATACAAAGCTAAATTATACACAGACATGGAAGCTGTTGTTACACCTTGGGCTGCAATTTCACATACCCACAGGTTTATACTGAGGAGAACAGAGCTCATATATTAAAGAGCATTAGTTCTGTTTTGTTTTTAAGATGAAAGATGGCTGGTAAGATTACAGCATTGTAATTACTCCTGAGCTCCAAACTCCAATCTCATTAAGCGTCAGGGAAGAATTCTTTAGCTTTGGAATTATTTGTGTGTATAATTATTTAATCACCACCTTTTGTTGCACTGTAGCTAGAAAATGTAACCAAACTGATCCATAAGAGAGTAAATCCATATGACAAGAGAGCTGGGTTTTGCTATTAATTATTTAAGGATGAGGGTAGGTATTCAGGATGCAAATAGGAAATGAGTAAACTGAGGTCACTAGCTATGGGTTCCCCCTGGGATCAGGGTGAAATTGGCTGAAAAAGGATTCAGTCAGGAGTGTGAAAAAAGCAAAAAAGAGAAGAGAGTCATGGCAGTGCCAATGGAAACTGGAACATGGAGTGATGGCCAAATTTGGCGTCTCCATAGCAGTGGGGTTTCTAAACTTCCAGTGCCCTCAAGCACAGCTAGAGATGGCAGAGCTGCCCAGTTGATGAAATGTGAGCATTTATGGAAAGGTGAATGCATGGGTAGATCTCCAGACCCCACCAAATATGTCTGCTGATTCTAGGAGAAACTCAGACCGTGTATTTTCAAACCCAAGTTTGGCTATTTCAAACTGGAACAGAATCTAACCCCTGTGTCCTCCTTTCTCCTGTGGCAACCACAGAGTTACACAACCAAGCCCAACTTTCAGGCACAATGAGTTGTTTTGCTTTGCTGAGTGAGTGACAGGACAAACAAGCAGGGATTTTAAGTTCTAAGAACTGGTTTCTGGAGAAGATTGTAATAAATATAAGATAAATCCTGAGAAACAGAAGGTGGACGTGGGTGGGATTTCAAGAAGAAGTGGAGTTCCTTTGATTTTGGGAACTGGTGGAAGAATCAGTTTTTCTGGAAAACCACAAATTCTATTATTAATTTAGACTTTTTCATATTTTTTTTCTGTTGTCTCATGTGCTCTATTTGACCCACAGTCATGAGTTTTCCTGCACTTATAATAGCACAGTCTGAGTAAATCATCTCCAACAGCTTCCGAACACAGGGAGAGGAGTTGGCTGCAAGAAAAAAATATTTGATTTTATTTTTTTTGATAGGGATGAACAAAGGGAATCAAGTAAATGTAATGTACAAAACTGAGATACTTTGCTGGTCTGAGCAATGCAATAACATCAAATATACAATGAAAGAGAAGACAGTGGAGATCTGTCTTAGTTCATTATTTCACCTTCAGTCTTACAATTAGGCAATGAAAAAGCCCTTGGTAATATTAACCCTCCAGTTTGAGCAGATTTGGAACTAGATTTCCAGGTGACAGCACCTAGAGTGCACAGGAAACCTATGCCAAAATGTAATTATCCAGGATCCAAAGCTGCCCTAAGTTTGCACTCTCGATTCCCATATTTTAGCCTATTTATTTTGCTGCATGGTGGTGGTTGTTGTTCTCTTCCAAGCACTGTCATCCTGGAATTGCTACGATAAAATCTGTGGAAAAATGAAGGTTAAGGATAATGCTTTGCTACAATCTGTGATAATAATAGAGGCTATTTCCTTTCAGACAAGTGAGCTTTCAGACCAATTTAGAAAATTATAGAGTGGCGCAGGTGAGAGCAATAGCAATTAAACCAGCTTCCTCTTTTAGATTTAATCTTAGAATGCAAAGCAGCTGTGTAAGGACTGGGGCACAGCACTGGGATTTCTAAAACCAGAAAATCAATGAAGCCCCCAACAACAACAACATCAACATGCTAGAAAAAACCAAACAAACTAAGATGAGGAATCTCTCAGATAACACTTTGGTATTGCTTGACATGACGTGAGTTTAAATCTAAAGCTCTAAGTACCAAGCCTAGGATTCCTCAGCTGGGCCAGGCTATGCTTTACGTCAGTCTGTTGTTCTGTATGTAAAGCAACAAATCCTTTAGAGGAAAATATAAAATCCCTGATGTTTTTTTCTTCATATTTTCAGCTTTCACCCAGTGAGGGAGGATATTCTGAGCAGTGCCTATATATTCTGATCAATGGATGCCTGTAAATCCTTCAAGGGTGGGTGTCAGGAGGATGGGGCCAGGCTTTTCTCAGTGGTGCCTAGGGGCAGGACAAGAGGGAATGGGCACAAACTTGAATGTAAGAAGTTCCATCTCAACATGAGGAGGAACTTCTTTCCTGTGAGGGTGGCAGAGCCCTGGCAGAGGCTGCCCAAAGAGGTGGTAGGGTCTCTGTCTCTGGAGACATTCAAACCCTGCCTGGACACATTCCGTGGGAGCTGCTCTGGGTGACCCTGCTCTGGCTGGGGGTTGGAGGAGAGGTCCCTTCCAACCCCTGTCATTCTGTAATCCTGTGATATCTGTTTCTCTGTCTTTGAAATAATTCTTTGATGTGAGGCAGCTGAGGTCCAGGTGATGTGAAAAGGGATGTTGGATGACTTTTTTGCAGTTTTGTATCTTATATTTTAAAAGGGTATCGGTAGAGTAAGAGAGCTGACTACAGTTTGAGCTTGAAAGACAGTGTCTGCTGTCATGTAAAACATAAATTCCCCTTAATTAAAGCTGCCAGGGAAAAGCATCAGTTGCAGAAACCAAAGTGTGGACAGTGAGGTTTTCTGTAGTGTTTATTTTGAACAAGTTTTCTATACACTGGAAAAAAACCCAGAGCCAATGAGGTCCCTATAAACTTTTATAAAATATTTGCTTTGGTAACTCCTTTAATTGATTCAGCTGTCAATCACTCTAATTGTTAGTTACCTCTCATTCCCACAAATTATGTGAGGCACATTATTCTGCACATCTTGCTGTCGTATCTCTACCAGCTGCACACACTCCTCTGGTCATTAGATTGATTTCATGGTCAGGAAATGTAAATAAAATAATTGGTATTTTTTTTCTTTTTTGGCTTTAGTTTTAATAATTTGCCACAAGAACGTAGCTAAGAGGGTTTTTTTTTTATGGAAATCCGATTATGTGAATCGGAGTACTGGCATTTGTCAGGCCTTGTGAATTTATTCTAGCTGAGGTTATGGACCTGTACTTCAGGTAATGTTTCCTCTGGATCCTCTAGCCCCACAGGTAACGTATACTGTTCCTTTCCTCATATTGGCCTCCAAAAAGCATACTCAGAAAGGAAAATTCAATTTCTTCCTTGTTATTAGTATTTTTTGGCTTTTATTCTGAAGACACCTTGGAAAGGGATGATTCCTTGAGATGGGGAACTCATGATAAAGTGTAAAAGCTTGGACAGGCCTCTCTTCTTGGCTGAATTACTAATTGGATTATTGTGCCTGATCCTAGTGCTCACAGGAGAGTCTGTGACCTGCTTTGTCATCTCTTGCTTTCCACTTACTTGGGACGTGGTATAGTCATGTAGGAGAACATCTGTCCAAAAGACAACCTCAAGCCATAAATTCCAGTGCCAAAACCCCTGAAGAGAGTACACAATGGCCATGGACACTAATGGCTATTTAATGTTAAAAGATTTCCTACCTTTAAAGAGGAAAATTCCAGAAGGTCACTGGTTATTATTACCCAAGATGACAAATTATAAACTGGAATCCTGTGCTTACCAGCAGCATGTAGGTTATCCATCTCTGAGCTACCTTCACAAATATTACCAAATATTTAAGAGAAAACCAACCTCAATATATCGTGAGTTTTTCAGAAAAAAAAGTCAAGATGAGTGATGTGCGCGCATCCTGCTGTGTGGGATTGGAAATTATCTAATAATCATACGCTGTTATCAGAACAGTTGCAACAAAGGAAGGCATCACCGGGGGAAAACATTCTGTTTCATAAGATGTAGAGAGCAGTTGCGTAAAGGTATCTCCCAATTTCTATTATCTATGACAGCATATAAAAGTGCTCGTAACTCGTGTCTCTGTAGCTGCCTCTGCTGACTTATTCTGCTTGGTGACTGGGTAAGTCTGATTTAACTGAATCCGTTCATAATTATAGACATGGATTTATAGGTAGCAGTAATATGAGGTTACATGTCCTACCCAGTTTTAATCTTAATTTTAATCTCTAAAAACTGTAACTTGTAAATAGGCTGGATATAGGCATCACCATGTGTTGCAGTAAAAATGAACGGGAGTTTCAAAATTGTGGATGGGAGCAATTCCTGGGATTTGATCATCTGTCTACAGAGAGAGAACAGCCCAAAAACATTGGGATAGGACTCCCAAACAAAAAGCACAGCAAAGACAATGATGCAAGAGAAGGAAAGGGACATTCTTTCCAGAACTAATTTTGGGAATGGGATTCAGGGCAATGGAGCAGTAGAGAGGGGTGGGAGTAGGCTTAGAAACCTCTACCAAGCACGTCATTGCGCTTGATTGGTGAGATCTTGTAATGCACAATTCTACTTTGGAGTAGAATGACTGTGCCTTGAAGTGGTGGGCTTTTCTGGTATTATTATTTTATTTTTTTAATCACTAACTCTTAACTATATCTGCATCTACTCATCTGAATATCGTTCACCACATCTACACGACCCATGTTACTATAACACAGTTTGTTCTCTCACTCCTCTGGCTGTAACTTTACCAGGCTAGTGCACCCTCTGCCTTTCAGGTTAACTTCCCTTCTGGAAAGATGTCTTCCTATGGACAGCTGATTAGCTCCCGCTGTTCTGCACCATGTGAAGTGACCTGCTCGGAACCATATGTCAACTTCTGCAGTGAACCATGTGTCAGCTCATGCGGAGATTCAAGAGCGATCGTGTATGCGCCACCTGTTGTAGTGACTTTCCCAGGACCCATTATCAGCTCATGCCCTCAGGAAAGCATTGTGGGAAGTTCCATTCCTGAAATTGGGGGTCATATGGGCTCCGGAGGTGGAGGAATGGGCTCCGGAGGGGGAGGCATGGGTTCCGGAGGTGGAGGAATGGGTTATGGCGGGGGAGGCATGGGCTCTGGAGGTGGAGGAATGGGCTCTGGAGGTGGAGGCATGAGCTCCGGAGGTGGAGGAATGGGTTATGGCGGTTCCTGTGGTGGAGGCAGCTCCTATGGGATGGGTTCCCACCATGGTTCAGGCAGTTCTTGTGGTGGCATTGGAGGGAGCTCATATGGTGGGGAGAGCTCATGTGGTGGTGGAAGCTACCGTTTGGGAAGCTTTTACAGAAACTCACTTTACTCAGGATTTGGTAGAAATTATTTTCCCTATTTTTCCAGAGGGTACTATAGGTATCGCTATGGAAACTATGGGCCATTTTAAATCTTTAAGAAAGAGTCAAGACTGAAGGAACAACAGGATACAAACTAGTAGTTGACATATAGACCTGAAAATCAGACATGCCAAGCAGCCTCTGCTCCAGCCAATGGCAGTAGGAGCTGGGGTTGCTTGGGATTTTTTTGCGCTATGTTTTATCTAAGGCTTACGATCCCATTGTTGCCTCACTTTGTCGTTTGCTCATGTTATGTTTTGTTCTTTCTGAACCTGAAGAGAGTAAAAGCAAGTAGTGGGATTTGACTGTGAAAGTATCCAGCTGAAAGAAGGTCTCCCGAGCCCTGTGCTCCTCTGAATGCCTGATTGGTTGTTGTCTTTGTTGAAATGGAAATTACATTCTTTGTCTCTGCATTGCCTCATTCTGCAAGAACGTAGTGCACTTTTTGTTTGTAATAAAGCCCCATTGCATCACAGCACTGTCTTCTGGTTTTCGTTTCGCTGCAGTTTCTTAGTTTTAAACAGCTTTGAAAGAAGTTAATTTTTTGGATCGATTCTTATGTGTTAATCAAAGAGTATCATCAGAGAAGAATTAATTCTTCTGTATGGCCAATGTAATTTTTCAGAAATACTTCATGAAAGTATTTTTTCCCTTTTCTGACCTACACCATGGCATACATACTAACTAGAACAGAATCATGAAATTATTTAGGATGGGATGATCTCTGGAGATGGTCAGATACTCGGGGTCATTAAAAGTCATTCTTTGAATATCCCAAAAGAAATTGCTTTAACCCTCAGTGAAGATTAAAGTGACTGCACGTGCACTGATTCAAGCAAAGGGCAATGTTGTTCCCTGATTTATGTAGTCTTGATGGTAAAATAGTTTATCTGATTACAGATTGCAAAGGGAAATGAGTTAGCCTGGATCTGAGTACTGTAGGCTGTCAGGGTCACAGAAATGGGAAGAAGTTATCTGTATGCAGTTGAGAATCAGAGTAGAAATCATCAGCCTGTGACATGCCTTAGAGTAAGCTGAGAAATTCACCCCAGCAGTTGTATTGGTGTTTTCTTATGAATCTGTTTCGATTGTGCTGCTGTTGGCAACAAGAGACAATGGCTCTGCGTAGGCTGAGGGAGTGCTGCTGTGCCAAAAAAAACATTCATTTCCTTCCTCTGATTGTCTTAATCCTTGTGGTTTGTTAACTTAATTGAAGCATTTATGCAGTAAATGATTTGAGCTTGTTAAGCATCATCATGGGATCCCTCAGGCAACTGCTACATCGATGCTCTTGTGCTGTCTCAGAATTAAGAATCACAAAAATGCACAATCGTTGCCGGAACTATCTGAGAAACAGATTCTCCCACCACGACTTTGCATTTGGTTTTAAATATTTTATTTTTTTCACTGATGTCTGCAAGCCTCTGATGAAAAGGGAATTTCCATCAGAAAATCTTAGGAAAATATTAAAATAGTTCTACTCATATCAAGGGTTTATGTGTGCAACGTGCACCACAACACGAACAGAATATTGCTTGAGTTATATCATCCCGCAGTGATGGTGTTACTTTGTGAGAAGCCTATCAAGCAAAGTGACAATATTCCACTAGCCAGATCATAATCCACAGACTTAAGTAGTAATACATATTTAGATTGTTAAAAGAGCAGAATTGCTCTTATTTGGGTATAAATCCTTCCTCCTAGTGTGGAATTGGTATTCTCAGCTGCTTGAAGATGTGTGCAGAGGTGTGTGTGTACGTACTGGGGTCTCAAAGTACTCAAATAAGGAGTTACTTAGCTGCTGTGACTCCCGTTTTAGTCTCAGCTCAGGAACGTCTGCCTTTGCTCTCATGCACCGCACAGAAGGCTGTGGCAGCAACAGCCCAGCAATTTTCACTCTCATTACTCAATGTCTCAGTCCTCAGCCTGTTGAGTCAGATCTCTGTGGGGGTGGAGCTCTCCTTTGTAACCTGGAAGACATCACCTTCACTGAAGTCATGTCACAGCAGTTTATATAGACATTCCTGGCTCAGCCTCAAAATCACGGATTCTGGTCCTCTTAGTGCTGTGTGAGCCCAGCCAGCAAAGCTGAATGTAGATACAGTTCCCACTGATCCTCTGTAAACCACATTAACCAAAACCTTCTTAAATGGAACTGAGAAATCAGGAACAACTCTTTCCAGGCTCAGCCACTAAAACATGTAGAAATACTTCCCCACTCAGAAAAACCATTCAAGAGATTGGTGTTTTTATGCTGCCACTCATCAAGGGGTTGAATTCTGCTTCCCTTTACGTACATGGAGCTCCACCTCCTGCTTTGAGACCGACTGAGTTAAATTTCACTAAAACTAGATTATAAAGCAGCATGGAAGAAAAGGAAAACCAGAAAGCTAGTGATATGATTCAGCAAGACTTTTATTATGACATGCAATAAATGCTACAGAATGGAATGGTGAAGTTCATTAATTGTCTATCCCGGAGTCCAAAGGCAGCCAGACCATCCATGTCGATGAATGAAGGCACTGCACATCACAAGGTAAAGCTGAAATCTTTGCAGCAAAGTCCCACTTGCAAATTCTGAAGCATTTTCACTCCACCAGAAAGGACATAGTACCAGACTAATAAGAATTTAAGGAGAGAAGCCATCACACAAAACTGCTATTGATAGATGAGGCATGACATGGAAGAAAGGTGCAGGCCCAGCTTCAGAGGTACCGAGCAAGGGTGGCTCCCATTGATGCAATGGGTTTTCGCCATCTCTGAAAGCCAGCCCCAGCTGCGGATCTGGATCTTGCATTTTCACCTCCCAAGTTGTTGCACTGGTCTTCGGGCTGCTTAGAATGAGCCACAGTTTCCAAAGCGGGAGCCACGGCTGGTGTAGGACTGCTTGCTGTAGCAGCTTCCCATCCCTGAGGAGCCTCCATACCCAAAGGAGCCCCCTGATCCATAAGAACCCCTCATCTTTGACATACCTCCATACCCACAGGAGCCCCCCATTCCTGACATGCCCCCAGAACCAAAGGAGTCCCCATACCCAAAGGAGCCCCCAGATCCAAAGGAAACCCCCATCCCTGACATGCCCCCAGAACCAAAGGAGGCCCCTCCCATCCCATTGGACTCATCAGAGCCATACATCAAAGCACCGATGGGCTGGGGAATCGTTGTTCCCACAATGCTCTCCTGAGAGCAGCTGCTGAGAGTTGGGCCTGGGAAGGTGATGACAACCGGTGGGGGGTACACGATGGCTCTGGAGTCCCCACATGATGCAACACAGGGCTCAAGGCTTCTGCTGTAGGCACATGGCTGTGAGCAGGTCATCTCACAGGTGGGCAAGCACTCTGAGCTAATTTTGTTTGACATAATTCTTGGGGAGTGGAGGTGAAACTGGGAAAGACAACACAGAGTCAGCAAATCATCACAGTCAGGTGCCAACGGGTTCTCGGCAAGAGCATGGTGCACCTTGTCCTTCTCCTCCAGTTGCTCATCAACTCCCAGTTCAAACCTCCCTCACAGTCTCCATTTTCTCTGCTATTTCCTTCTTGACTGACTCCTTTTAAAGCTTCTCAGTTCTCCTTCTTCGTCTATGTACCATCTCTCTCTCTTATTCTTTTGAATCTCTCAAAAAATAGAACTCTTTTCTCTGGGACTAAATTATCCGATCCTTAAACATTTACTTGTTCAGAAAAGTCCCATTCATTCTCTTTTCAAAGTAGACCCACAGGAAGATTTTCCTGTAATTTCAGAAAGTCTACAGGGGAAAGTAACAGAATTCCTTGCTCTGTTTTTCCCTTCCCCAGCTTTTCTAAGAATCCTTGTTAAATCTACTCTTTGCTTTATCTCAGGTTTTCTAAAATTGCTAGTATTTTGCAAGATAAAAAAAGAAGTAAGTTTTAAGCATTCAATTTATAATAGAATTTTTAAATATTCTATAGCTACAAAGAAGTGCAATAAAATTAGACTTACCCGGTTGTCTTGGAGGAATAAGTCAGTGGAGCTGGAAGAATAGAAGACTTCTGATTTCTCTACTCTTTTATATACTTTCTTAGACAATAGGAAGAATATGAGGTCATCCACTAGTCATGAAATTCTTGTCACTTACCAAGAAAAAGATACTCTCATAAGCCTTGTAATTGTTTTCATTTCAGCTCATAATTAGTGATCCATTTCCAGCCCTACTTTGAGTGACATATGTCCAACACCCAGCAGTTTCTTTTTGTCTCAAAATTAATGGAAAAAAATCCTTTTGACATCATTCTGGTCTGACTAAAAGAGCAGTTGATCTCTCTGTTTACTTCTCTTTAATGGCTTTAAGGAAGGTGGCTTACTGATGTGCCAGTCCCACAATTTACTTATAAGCCTCAGATTTAGGTATAATAGCTCCCAAGTGGAATTGTCCAACCCCACCTTTGATGGGGGGGTCAGCATTTTTTGCAACCTCACCTGTATCTATTGACAAAATGGATGATACATCACCGTGACAGAAACAGGCCTCACAAATTATTCTTGAGCACTGTCCAGGACAAGGCTCTGCAAAAAGTCTTTCAAAGCCCAGCTCAATGTGATTGAAGTGACACCTGACATCTCCTTTAAGCTCTGAGTAATTTTACCCAAGAACGTATCAAAATTCGCTTTGGCATGTTCTGCTTAGAGCCTGGTGATGAGGCGCCAGTGGGGCCACTGCAAGGGCAGCCTCAAAGATCAGCAGGTCTTTTGGTTCCAAGGTGGGTCTCCAAGTTAGAAGTGAGGTTGAACTTCAAAATGATCTGATGTTGCTAAATATTGCAGTCAGGCCATTCTGGAAAGCAGACTTGCAGGGTTGATCCTTCTGGGGGTCCCTTCTTGGTAAACCATTAGCAAAAAATAGTAAGCAGTGGTCAATCCATTTCCATTGTAAATCCAGTGGAGTCAGCAGAATGATATTGCATAGGAATTGGCAATATAATTTCAACACAATAAAAAGCCCAAATTTATTATACAAGAGTCATACTGTGAAGGGCTGTGAACAATTTACTAATTTGAAACAATGAAAATAATTACAGGTTTTAGAGGAGCCACCCAGCACAGAAACCCCATAGTTTGGTAAGTGCTAAAGATTTATGAGGTGCTTCACTTCCCTAAAGCTGGCTGCAAAACTGTATAAAAGCAGGACCATCTCAGTTCCTACAACAGTCTCCTACAAGCTTCTCCTGACTTACCTGTCTTGGTGCTCCAGGTGAGTTTGATTTAAGGTAATAATTTTATATCTGTTATGGTTATATCTCTGTAGCAATAGTTTTAATCGAGGACTCTTTCTTGTGTCTGTATTTGGTGAATTAGCGATGAGGTATGTCGCAGAGAAACCTTACTTTTCATAGGAGACTTACTGCAGTAACTTGTAGACAGTGGTAAGAAGAAATTTTACATTTAGAGTTTTAAGAGTTACTTTATTATTTTTTTCTTGCATCTTTCAAAACTTGAGGTGCAAATATCAAGCTAAACCCTACTGAAGTCCTATGCATTTTCCATAGGGGTAAAAGGGGAGGAAGAGAAGGGGGATCAGAGAACAGGAAGACTTGAGAGAGGAGTAGGAAGCATGAAGGATCTAATATGCCTCCCTAACTCCATTGCTCTCGTAGTGTAATGGGCACTCATTGGCACCTGGCTGTGATGGTTTCCTTACTGTATGTTTTCTTTCCCAGCTTTACCTCAGACCCTGAGAACAATGTATGGCAACATCAGCTCCCGGTGCTTGCCTCCCTGTGAGGTGACATGCACGCAGCCATGGTCCTACAGCAACAGCCTTGGTCCATGTGTGGCATCATGTGGGGACTCCAGAGCCGTGGTCTTTGCCCCACCAGTTGTCGTCAACTTCCCGGGCCCAATTATCAGCAGCTGCCCTC
Source organism: Gallinago undulata (assembly GCA_026546715.1). Classification (NCBI taxonomy): domain Eukaryota; kingdom Metazoa; phylum Chordata; class Aves; order Charadriiformes; family Scolopacidae; genus Gallinago; species Gallinago undulata. The sequence goes on along the minus strand of JAOTQQ010000016.1, from coordinate 1,996,430 downwards.
AGGAGAGCATTGTGGGAACATCATTTCCTGAGACCTATGGTCCTTTTATCCCATATAGCTCTGGGAACTCCTCAGGGATGGGGAGTTCCTTTGGATCTGGGGGCATGTCAGGCATGGGAGGCTCCTTTGGTTCTGGGGGCATGTCAGTGATGGGGGGTTCCTATGGATCTGGGGGCTCCTTTGGTTCTGGGGGCATGTCAGGGATGAGGGGTTCCTGTGGATATGAGGGTTCCTTTGGTTCTGGGGGCATGTCAGCGATGGGGGGTTCCTATGGATCTGGGTGTGGAGGCTCCTCGGGGATGGGGGGCAGCTATAGCAGGCGGTCCTACAGAAGCAGCCGTGGCTCCCGCCGTGGAAGTTGTGGCTCGTTGTAAGACAACCCGAATGCCTGCAGACCACACAACAACTTAGGAGACGAAAATGCGCAATCCAGATCCGCAGCTGGGGCTGGCTTTCAGGGATGGTGAAAGCCCATTGCATCACCCACGGGAGCCACCCTTGCTCAGTACCTCTGAAAACTGGGCCCACACCTCTTTCTTGCCTTTTTCAATTTGTCTATCATTAATGACAGCTTCTGTTAATCATCTCACAATACTAGATCCCTGTTCTCATTGTGCCAATGTAACTAAAAAATAGATTTGAAAGGCCTGACACAGAGATTGTCAATTATACTGTGACAGGAAAAGAACAACCGGTGGAAAATGGACTCTTCGTGAGCAGTGAATGCTGTGCCCTTCCCATCCCTGGCACCCAGGATGCGTCACTTTGTGTTGTGTGCCATCTCATTCTGCAGTGTATCCTGTTTCCCTTTTGTATTAAAATCCTCCTGCATCATCAAATTTTGTTGAGCTTTTCTTTCTCCGCAGGACCGTTTTGGTCCTTTCCTTTCCACTAGCTCATTAGGCCTCCTAGAGCTGGTTCTGTAGCCTGTGAGCAACAATTATGGGGTTTTATGGTAATATGATAGTAATTGCTTAAGTAATAAAGGTGTTGAGAAGAGGGTGGTTGAATGAAGCACTCAAAATTTAAGCACACAAAAGAGTTTGGTGTTGCTTCTCCATAGGGCATGGAGGTTCCTGAAGCTGATGACTCAATATTTTGTGCTGGTGTGTGAACAGATAGCAAACAGAAGCCACTTGCCACAGACAACCCTCAAATAAATCATATTTCACCAGTACAGCTGTTTCATTTCATGTCAAATGAGGGATGAGATTTAAAATGTTGCGTGTACAAGAGCTTTTCAGAAGAGCTCGGTCTGCTTAATATTATCTCACCTTGGACAATGGGGAAAAATTTAAGCAAAAAAAAACAGTGTAAGAGATAAGACATGGTCAGCTGAAGACTGGAAATTAATAAGGTTATTTTATTTTACAATCTGTGGTATAACCCAACTCGTCTCTTCTGAAGGAGCCTCTTTGTTCATCCATTCTATCACCATATTTCATTTAGAATCAGTTTATAGGAATCATCATAGGTCCCTGGAGATGTGTGAGGTTTAGGCAACTTAAATGTGTTATCAAGAGTGCCTAAAGTATGCAAACCAATATAAAAATGCAATTCTCTGGGGACTGTGAATGGCAACCAAAGAAAATCAACCACATAAGAATCATAGAATCATAGAATCATAGAATCATCTGGGCCGGAAGGGACCTCCAAAGGCCATCTAGTCCGACCCCC
>JAOTQQ010000016.1:1956015-1988758 GCA_026546715.1 Gallinago undulata | reverse complement strand
GGTGGCTTATATGGTGGGGGCAGTTCCATGGGGATGGGTGGCTCTTATGGAGGGGGTAGTTCCTTTGGCTCTGGGGGGTCCGGTGGAGGAAGCAGGTCATTTGGAAGTTCATACATAGGCAGAAGATCATTTGGGTCCAGGAGCTCCTATGGTAGGGGCTTTGGGGGCTCATACGGAGGAGGCAGCTCCTCCACTGGAGGTCTTGGGGGCTCATACAGAGGAGACAGCTCCTCTGGCAGGGGCTTTGGCGGCTCCTGTGGTGGAGGCAGCTCTTACGGCAGGGGGTCCTTTGGAGGACGCCAGTCCTTTGGTGGGGGGAATTGTCTGAGTGGTGGGCTTGGCTCCGGAAACTTCTGAAGGGGCCCTGTCTGGCACTGAAGCAGCCCTGGCCTGTGCTGACCTCTCAGGAGAAGCTGCCGCCTGGTGATGTCTGAGAAATGGACTTTGCTGGCCCGCCTGGAGTGGCATCACTTTTCAAAGTCCCGGGAAACATCCTTGGTGCTCTACACACTCGTGTTCACCAAATGTACCCTGTGTGTCCCTCATTAAAACTATGTTGCATTCAAACTCAACTCTCTATTTTATTTTTTTTTAACCTTGTAACTTGTATTTTTAAGTCATGTTTTGAGTAATTCAGGAATAGCCCTGAGAAACCTCTGCCTGTTCTGGAGGACAATCTGTCCCCTTTACTACACTACAGTGTTGTATTTGATGGGGCGAAAATACATTTAGCAACACATCCTTTAATATTTGCTACTTCACCTGGCATAGTATCAAATGGGTAAATCAGTTGACATCTTCCTAGAAATATGAATTTGTGGCAGACATGCTCCTCTTGAAAACAGGTACTCACAATATCAGCTTTAATTCATTGTAACATAACAATTCTTGCACTTGAAGGGCTCTGGTTTTTCAATTTTTCTTAAAAAAACACTGAATACTTAGATTTGAGTACACACATACCCTTCAGCTCTCTCTTGATGTGGTGCTCCCTGCTCCTATCAATTCTTATTAAATACTTTCCCATAACAATATGACTCGTCCAGATGAATCTGTTTGGACAACTCTGCTGAGTAACATCAAGCACACGGATGTGTCTGTGTAAGACCTAAACATGAATAAGAGAAAAAAACAAAACCAGAGTCAGAAAAATAATAAATCTGATTTGCTTCTGTCTCTTCTCTGGCTCTGAAGGTCTGGAAAGGCAGTGGAGAGAAAAACAAGGCAAAAGTGATGAGTCCTCACAGACTTCACCTGCTCAGTGAAAGCAACAGCAGCAGGAAGGTTAATCACAGACTTCTACCCAGATTTTTAGATCATCAATGCCCAAAGTGGCCTCACTGGCTCACTTGGAGCTGAGTCTACTGTGTTTATACGAACTGCTGTCAGTATAGAGATAACTACACAGTTTATTACATAATTGTCTAGCCTTCAGTTTATTTTTTTATTTATAATTTAATCAAAACTCTTGCTATACCTTTTTTTTTTCTCCTGGCGTGTGTGCATGTAGGTTTTCTTTCTCTGCTATTTGTTCCGTTCTATTAATGGGAATGAAAACATGGATGGGATAAGTTTTGGGTCTGGGTTCTGGTGCCACAACGTACCTTAAGTCATAACAGATACTTTGTATTCTCATGCCTCTGGATTTTTTGGTGAGGGGGGACCTTGTGGACAATATAAACTGGAAAATATTACCCAGTACTTTGTCTCTATTCCATAATTCCTCTTTAAACTCTCTTACACCTTTTGACTGAACACGCACTTTTGATTTAAAGACAATAAGGAATCACTCATCTCTGCCAAATTATTCCAACAGTTAATTATAGTTATAGGTAAATGCTTGCACTTTAGTCCTTCTCTAATTACAGTGTTTCCTAATTAGATAAATCTCCTCACCTTGCAGTTACTTGCATTTGTCTTCTTGGTCTAATTTCACAGAAATTATCCATCACATTTGATTGCTTTATTTTAGAGAGGCTCGTAAAAAGGAATATAAAATTATAAAGCATTATTTCAAGGAGAAAGGCAATAAAATCCTCTTTATCCAATGGGAAAACAAGACATAAAGTTGTCATCTTACATTGCAACAAAGACGACAGGTTGGTTGTAGGGAATAAAACCATCCCACTTTCCAGTTGCAGGAGCAGCCAGGTGCTGACAGATTTGCAAGTGAGACCATGGGATCCCAGCACTGGAACATTTTTATGAACAACTTAGGCAAATCTTTCCCAGGAATAATTCAAGGGAGTGTATCAGTTGGGCAAACTCACCAGTTATCTTCCACAATGATTTCTTATAATTCTGTTTTTTTTCTCAAATATTTTTTAAGCCCTTAGCATTGCTCAGCACCAGATTTGAAGAATGTTCACCTTCTCAAGCAATTCATATTCATCTAATTCACCTGTTCACAACAGCATTTTGTTACTTCAGCATTTGAAGTTTGAAATCCTTTACCAGCAATGACTGTAAAATTGCTTCCTTAGCAATGCTTTACTACATGTAAATAAATAAATATATGCAAGAGAATAAATGCATATATGTACATGAAAGTCGGGCTCACTCAGAAGCTCCCTCAGGAGCTGCTCCGGGTAAGTGAGCTCACGCCAGGATGGCAGGAGCAGCTCCTCTTCCAGACCTTCTCCTGCTGTGGGGCTTCTGAGTCACACATGGCAAAGGATGAACGTCTGAAGCTGGAAATGCCTCTTAGATGGTCAAATACAGGGAAAAAGCTATGGGAGGATGCTGCCATGTGAGCTAAGAGTTAGCAGGAGGAGTCATGGCAAAAATTGCCTGGCAGTGCTGGCACTACTGAAAGGAGCTGGAGAGGAATTGCTAGCCGCTCCATGCTTTTCCAAAGCCACCAGAGGTTAATGTGTTGGGCTGTTCCTGTAAGAACAGCACCTGACATACATTATTCAAATCCTCACTTGGCAGCACTTCTCATCTCTCCTGCATCACTCCAGAATGGGGGGCAAAATTTAGGGGTGTAGCTCTGGCTAGGTAGCAGTTCTAGTTGTCACCATGGTCTTGGGACCATGTCAAGACTGTGATCTAGGGACCATGATGACCCCAAGCACTGAACAGTTTCTGGATTCTTTCCCCCCTCCCTCATTTCTGTACATATACATTTTTTGCTTACTAATGTTGCATCTTCTATGCTATCAGTTAACTCTTGGAGGCAGAGTGATTTTGGAGGACCCTCTAGGCAAGAGCACTTATTGGAATTGTTCTGAGGAAATGCTTTCAGATAGTTTTGCAAACACCCACTAATGTTTTATACATGCAAAGTATTGTGGTGTTATGGTGTTAATAACAGGCTGCCAGTATTAAACTCCACAGGATTGAATCATAGCGTCACTTTAAAATATATATGTCAGGGCCACCCATGTGATTCTCTGAATCAGACAATGATGAACACCTTGGGAATTTGGATCCCTTTAGTTTTTTTGATTAAAAGCCATCTCTGCATTTTTTATCCTAATCATACTATTTAAAGCAAGTTGGCCAAATATTCACCTTTCTAAATCAGGGCATATTTGCTGATTTAAATAATGTTATACTTATATTACCCGAGGGGGCAATTCACAGCATGAATTGCTGTTTCATCACAGCGGGTCAAGTTGGGCACAAATCAGTGATGTAACTCTTGGTCCTCTCTACCACTGAAGCCCTCCTGAGCGACCTCAAATAGATCGGTTGCTCCTCTTTTCTCTGTCCTAACTGTGTGTTGAATGGACAATGACCAGCTTTGCCACCACATTGTTCACTTACCCCGAGTTTCCTGCACCGCTCTTCGCCACACTTATAAGCATTTTCCGCATGCAGCTGTGACCAAAACCACCATGAAAGGGACAGGGGGTAGAGAGTGATTTATTCCAAACCAGACTGAGCAATTCCCAGCTCCCTCTAACCAAAATGAGTTTTCTCCCCTTGTGTTTCTTCCTGGGCTTGGCCAGGAATCATTTGGCTGAGGAGGAGACCTTTCATGCTCAACCAGGGCTATGGCTGCCAGGTCAAGTCCTTGCACTGAGTTATATTCTTGCTTTGGAAGAGGCTTAAACATCAAATGAGGAGCCGAGCCACCACGGGCAATGCCGGGCTCTGCTAGGAGTGTCTCTCCAAGACAATCCTGACACTCCAGTCACGCAGTGACTACATTTTCTGTAAACACGTCCTAACAGGCTTTAAACTAGCAAGCACACTTACTACTAATGCTAGGTTAGGCTCTTATGCATTCTTGGAGGTCATGATGTTAAGCAAGGAAAACAAACTCCTGTTTTCTAAGGAACTGCAAGGCTGAGTCCTGCAGAGCTTCTGCTTGGTTCCAGCACTGCCAGGGCTCCCACGCAAGCTCCACAGCCGTTCCACGGACCGCCTGCCCCCTCCAGGCCAGCAGGACTGGGTTTGAGGCTTAAAATCGGGAAATGAAAGGAATCTGCGGACGGGACTATGCAAGTCACGTGCCGGTGAGAATAGGGTAATCAACACAAACAGTAAGCAAAACAATTACTGTAATTACATGTCAAATTTTGTTTGGGGAGTAATGGAACCTAATGCACAAATATGACGTTATTTTCTTGCATCAGCCTGGTGGTCCAGGGAGGTATATAAAACCATTCATGATTCAGAAACCTTCCAGCAGGTTCTCTTGACTTCTCTCCGGTGGACTGAGTAAGTTGGATTCTACTATAACTTTTTCTTCCTAAAAAAACCACAGAAGTATCATTTTTCAAATCTTTGCATTTACCTCAGGTCTGAATTTTGGATTAATATTCTGCGATTCTATGCAATATTCAGGAGTTTACTTTCATGAAAGAGTCATTTCCTGATTATTAATCCAGAGGCACTGATGGATTGAGGTTTAAAAATACATCTGAAATCTAGATAAAGTTAAATACACCTACTTCCATTACTTTATGGAAATTTAATACATATAGCCTTTAGGTAGCCTTGAAATTTCTTAACCAGCAGTATAAATCTGGCAGTGTTGTTTCGACCTTGTGGCTTCAAAATTTTATTTAATTTTGGACAGAGGTATCATGTGTAAATATTGAGGTAGGCTATATTCCGAGATGGTGAGATGGCTGCAGTCACCTTTCGGACTGGAGTCACTGTCAGGACACAGCATCTCTGTGGATGTGGCCCTGGGTTCCTGGGTTGACTTTGGAAACACCACCTGGGACTTTCTCAGGCACTCGCTGTCAGTCTGAATGGCTAGGACTTTGCTAAATTGTCTGTCGGAACATCTGCGCGGAGGAAATGTGAACCCAGAAAGTGTCTACTTAAGGTGCATATTCCTTGGGAAGGTGCTTTGGGTGTTTTTCTTCTGTTCATGCAAAGCAGTGGTCTTATGCAAAGCATCCAACAGGTTGTGTAAGAATATATTATCCACTGGAAATGTTTTGTACTATATGTTATGTGTGCGGGGCTAGTTTTCAGCTCTCCATTTTCTCTGGTTTGCTTTCTGCTGAGGGATGTGTGCAGGTCAAATCAGGAAAGCAGAATTAGTATATGAAGTAGAATGTAAGAGTGGGAACCTGAAGACAGTGTCTGGATTAGGGTTTAAGGTCAGGAGAAGTTTAGGTGAATAATGGGTATTTTGGCATTGTGTCTAAAACAACAAAAAGAGAAAAAAAAATCTGAGAAAAATTGCTTGAGTCAAATTGAGCCCCACCCAGGCTTTTCTAATGTGCAACTCAGAAAAAAAATAAGTAATCGCCTTGGCTGAAACCAAAATATTCCATTTAATCTGAAACAATAGATTAACTAACTCCTTCATTTGGTGCTTTGATTTGGAGCTTGGATAAGTTTGAAATGACATCCTGAAATGTGCTTTTATGACCTTTTCCTGATTACCTCCCCACCCTTCGATTTATTTCAAAAAAAAGTAAGAAGGTGTAGAAGTCAGTCCAGGTTTGTGAACAGTTTTACTCTCTCTGAAATCTAAATTCCAGGGACTTACTTTCAGGTTTTTGCTGTGCTTCAGCTTTTTCCCTGTGGTCTTACAAAAGGCTATTATTTGTTTAATTTTTTTAAGTGAGTTTGATACTAAATATGCTTTATTAAAGCCACCTGTTATAAACTAACTGCACTAAAAGCTTAGTACCTGTTATCCTTATGGAATAGGCTCCATCAGGTACCACTTAAGGATTATGGACTTCTTTCTGCCTTTTGTCTGCTTAGCCCAGAGAATACATAAATTTTGTACAGTAAAACCTTTTGTGTTTTCCATTTCTGCAATGCTTGGTGCTGTATAAACCTAATTTTACTGAACTCCACCTCTGGAGTCCAAATTACATAGAAGAGATCAGATGTTATTTAAGGAGCAGCCTCAAAGAGGTTGTTTGGTGTCTGCAGGAAGGATTTGGTCTCTGAAAGGCCACAGAGGAGAAGAGCAAAGCAAAGCAGAACAGGATGGGTATCTACCAACTTGTGTCTCTTCAGGGCTCACATTAGCTTAACTCAATCACTCCCTGATCCTGTCCTACCGGCTCCTTTGGTTTTATATAAACTTTAGGTTGCCCAGAGAAGCTGTGGCTCCCCAATCCCTGGAGGGGTTCAAGGTCAGGTTGAACAGGGCTTTAACAACCTGGTCTGGTGGGAGGTGTCCCTGCCCAGGGCAGGCGGGTGGAATGAGCTGATCTTTAAGTTTCCTTCCAACCCAAACCATTCTACGATTCTGTATTTGATCCTTCCTCTACCTTGCAGGTTTACAACACAGCTAAAAGATGTCCTGTGAGAAAACCATGTGTGCTCAACCATGCTCTGTCCCGTGCGACACAAAATGCCCCGAGCCCCGTGCCACCGCCTGCAATGAGCCCTGCGTCATCGCCTGCCCGGACTCCCGCGTGATTATATTCCCACCTCCCGTAGTCGTGACCTTCCCAGGACCCATCCTTACCACTTACCCTCAGGAAACCGTTGTGGGCTCCACGGAGTCAGCCGAGCTGGCCGGCACCTTGGAGTTGGGCGTGGGGATTGCTTCGGCACAGAAGGGTGCTGAGTGCGTGCAGCCCTGCATCGATCGGTGTGCCCCGCAGTTCGCAACCAAGTGTGAGACTCAGTGCGCTCCTCCATGCCCTCCTCCATGCCCTCCTCCATGCCCTCCTCCATGTCCTCCTCCATGTACTCCCCAGTGCACTACCCAGTGCGCTCCCCAGTGCGTGCCGGAGCGCTCCTACACCTATTCCACCCGCTGGAAGCATCCTTGCCAGAGGGGCTTCTGTAAGAAGATCTAATCAGCTTAAAACAAAGAATAGTCACGGGAAAAGAACAAGTGAAGACGTGAAAGAACATGGCATGTGATTTACAAGCATGGCTGCCGGAGAGGGAAGCACCCCTGAAAACCAGGACCCTACATTTAGTAGTACTTTAGCTTAGATTAAATGTTTTCTTTATTCTTGTGGCTTTGCATCTTACGTCTGCGCTTGTAGCTTTCTCTGCCCAGTTTGACATTGACCATGGTTTTGAAACAAAGCACACGGAGGGATTTGAATGTCAGGCTCAGCAAGGGTGAGGAAAGTGAATGTCTTGATGAAATGCGTCACACTGGAATGGGTAACTGGTTTTAGCTTTTCTTGTCTCTAGAAATACGCTCTTTCTAGTCTGCATTATTCTTTCTGCAAATGTTTACTCCACTTTGCATTTACATTAAAATGCTGCTGCATCCAACCATTGGCCTTCTGAATCTCCTTTTTCTTCTGCTACTGATTTGCAATGCTCTCTTGGTGACATTCAGCCTTGTCTAGAGGAACAGAAGAGCCGGGAGACTCTTCCTAGATGCCTGAAAACTTGATGTCCAGGTAAAATGAAGGATTTGGTTCTGCTCTTCAGGCGCCTGTGTGAAAATAGGATGTCAGTGATATAATCCAAGTTGCAGTCTGGAAACTAGTGAGTGGAGTTCCTATTTATAGAGAAACATGGTTATGCATTTTCTAGTTTTACACCTCTAGATTATAGCAAAATGTGTATTTTTAGAGTCTCCTAACTCATAACTGGTCCTATTTAGAGGCCTTCTTTTCTATAAACAAACCAAACTGAGTCCAACTCAAGCTATTCCTCACATTTCTGCATCTCGACTTCTCTGGCCTGCTTCTGCAAAGAACTATTTTTCACTTGTGTTAACAGTCACATGTGAACCTGGAGCACCAGTTTCTTACATGCTTCTGGATGTCCTGGTCAAAACCCCAGGTACCTATGTCTGCCCAGCTGGTGTCAGTAGTGGATGCCTCTAGGCAGACGCCGTTTAGGACATCAGGGGTGTCCTGCTCACGCCAATTAATTTCAGATGCTGGTTTTGTACTATAGGTTATGTTAATGTCATTCTTCCATAATGGCTACGTACATGTGTTTGCTGATTGAAGTCACAGTCTTTTGGTGCCTGAGAAATACCACGTCATTCCTGCAATTATACCCACCCAGAAATAACCCAAGACTTCCGCAGAACAAAGGGAGTCAGGATGCTTCACAACCACGCACTGATGTATTACACATGTAAAGTGGTATGTTAATATAATGTTAATAGTATGTTACCTGGGTTACATTCCCCAAGACTCTGTAATAACTGATTTGGAAAAAAAAAAAGGTCATGATTTCACACATGTTTATCTCCGTATCTTCTCAGGATATTTTTTTTTTCTAGTAAACTGATGATTTTTACTATAAAGTTGCTTTTCTTTTGTTCTATGATGATACCCTTCACATCAATGATCAAGATATAGGGCTGTTTCCAGTCAGCCCAAGTTGAAGAGAGGGGCTCACAAAATACACTTGGACGACTCAGCCCAGTAGTTCTGGAAGTGCAAGTTCACCTTCCAGGTGAATACATTTTAAAACAAACTGTTTTTTTAAACATTAAAAAAAAAGAAAAAAAGGTTTTATCCGTCTATTGAATAGAGTATGGTAGTTCAAAGGGCTAAAAAGCCAGCAGCCTACATGTTTTTATTAGGGAAACCACTCTGTCAAGCCCCAGGGCTACCAGGGGCTACCAGACCAGAGAAACTAAATGCTGTGCATTCACAATTAGCAACGTTGTCCCCTCAGCTCCCCACCACAAACCAAACTAATCCTAGTTGGATATTTGAGGAGAGAGGTAAACACAGGAAAACAGGAAAATTGGAGCAATAAACCAGCTCTAGATAAACCACCAAAGCAAAGACACTTGGCAGCAGTGAGGAACCAACCCATCTTCCCACGGCTGGGAAGGTCTGATGGATCAACTAACAAATGTCTCTCCATCAGAGGATTTGGAGGTTCCTCTTTATTCCCAGCTCCTTTCCCAGCCTGGGGAGATGTGCTCTGGGGCAGGCTGATCTCTCCTGCAGGGATGGAGAGAGGTTGGTGGGCTGCAGGTCTGGTCTCCCAGCTCGCTGCCCTCCTGTGGAATCAATTCGGGGTGACTGATGTGAAGGCAACTCAGCAAGGACTACAAAACCTACTTTCAAGTCTAGGTGTATGCTTCAGGCAAGTCTAGGTACGTGCTCCCTACCAGGGTCATCATGAATCAGCCAAGAAATTAGCCTGGCTTGGTGTCTGGAGCTCTTGGTGCTGGTCATTTGCCCAGGAGAGCTGCTGGTAGCCACCGCCTCTGCAAAGTCTTCGGTGATGCCTGTTCATGAAGATCAGCCCAGTGATAAGCCTGCACCAGTCCCTTCTCTTAATCTCTTTTTCTGTTTAACACTGTGAAACCGCTCCAAGTCTGCTGCCTATCACTTTCCTGGCTGTTTTGTTTTTCATCGCTTCTTGCCATCTCTAGTATTTTATGGAAAGCAGGTAGTTATTATGTCAATTTTATAGAAAAGATAATCACCGCCCTAGAGCTAAATGACTTGCTTCCATGGAGAAGCTTGGATTAGACTCAGCTGTTGTTATCTTTTGAAATGTCTAACATAAATTATAGTATTTTCTAAACACCACAGCTATGTTTTAACGTTTGGCCGCCCAGACATAAATAAACTAACAGACAGTTTTGGCCAGGCAGCAAGAGAACAACTAGATTTCCACAACACTAGACAAGGAAAGAAAAAGGGGTCATTGGGAAAAGAATTGATTCCTGTTTACAGTTGAGGTAGGGGCACTCAGCAAGTGGCAAACTTTCAAAGCAACTTATTAAATATGAAATCTTTGGGAAGTCTGAGCTCTGTGGATCTGTGTGGGGCCCCACAAAAGCCCCCACAGGGTGAGGGCAGAAGCTTTCACCTTCCTGTCCCTCCTCTTCAGGGTTACCTGACCCTGAGCAATGCACTCAGTTACCCTTGCCTATGGGTATTCTTTGGAACAGCTATGATAAAAATATAATACAAAAGCCAATACTGTAAATATATTAAAAAGATTGACAAGTATAAACACTTATTCCATTCAGAGCAAGCAACTTTTTCAAAGCAGTTGGGAATGCTTCACCTCACATTTGGGCAGGCACAGGGCTCACAACGCTGTGTCCCTCAACAAGATTTAATCTTTGCACATGAATCAGCCCAGCAGATCTTCAAGGCAGTCCTCTTTAGTTTCCAAATCTTGAGTCAGTAAGACATGCTAATGAACCAAAAGATATTATTTAGCAGAGGCAAGGCATAAGAGGTAGATCCTCCCATGATGCAAGTTACTATTCCCTCCCTGTAACAATTCTATGCCAGTCCACAAAAGTCAATTACCAGGCTCTCAATTGACATAAGCAACAGATGTATGACAAACAAAAAAGCTAGAGAAATCTAACTTGAAAATATTCTTTCAAACATGCGCATCTGGAGCTGAGCACAATACACAATCCCTTGCAACCACAAAACATCACCAAAGCCTGTTTGTGGACAGAGAAAAAGGCATGGTGTAATTAATGTGGAGAAGTTCATGGCTGCATAAAAAGTCGGGATGGAGCTCTGCTCCCTGGAGTTACTCATCACTCCTTGCCATAAAGAATATTTGTTTCTGCCCTTAATCTGCTCAAGTTTTTTGTCTTTGTTGACCAGTTTGCTGCCAGTGTGTCAAAATGATCTCTAGATTATGGTGAGTCACCAGAGAGAACCCTGGAGCAACAGCCTGGGAAAGTCTTGGGCTTGCTCAGAACAGGCATTTCAGGAGATGTTAACAATGATGGCTCTCTGACTGCAGTGGTGTGCAGGGTTATTACCATCCTGGTAATTGCTAGAGTAAGACACTCCAGTGTTGACTAATCATTCCTCTCTAAAACATAACACCGGTGATGTTTCCCCAAGGAGGTTATGATTGAACGCCTTAGAATTGATGGTCACCTTGTTAGTTAAACCAAGACGTTTTGAATTTGTTTTGGGTGCTTTTTTTTTTTCAACTCCATGGCCCAAGCCCTGCCCTGGGCACAGAGCTGAGAGTGTGGCTCTGTCCAGGAGCCAGCCCGGTTGTGGAAGAAGCTGTGTTCCATATAGCTGCTGCCTGGAGGATACCCCAATGTTGTACTTGACTTTTTTCTAGCACTTGTGAGAGGGTTGTGCCAGGGCATTTGCTGCTCCCACACTGTGATGTTGCTGAAACTGGGCTAGGAACCCCTTTTAGCTTCCTGGGAATGGCATGAGGAATGGGAAAGAGCTGCGAGACAGTCAGAGGCTGAAGGCTCCCTGTAATGACAGCATGGGATCTGTACCAGCAGTGACTCTATTCGGCTCTAATTGATGGTGTTTGGAGGACATAAATTATATTATTATACAGTGCATCAATTCTGGTTTTTATCCTTTCTTTAGAAGCTTTTGACACCACACAATTCCAGCATCTAACCTGAGCAGAGGGTATGTGCCAGGTCACTCAGGGGTCCTGAGCCAGGGCCTCTACACCAGTGTCCCCTGCAGGGGGTCAGGGAGGGGGACCTGCCTTGGTCTGAGCTGAAAGGACAATGTACATGTTTTCCATTATAAAACAAAATCCAGTTTTCCCTGGCAGTGGTCAGCAAACCATCATCAAAGCTACAGGAACTCTGAACTCACCCAGAAAACTCAACCCTAAAGTTGCATTTTCCTGCTATAAATTATTCATTTGTTACTGCTGCTGACTCACAAGTGCTAGAGACCAAACCACTGGCCAGAGGAAGCAGCACTGTTGAAAGCAAACATTAGTAAAGACACTGCTAACGCTGCTAAAGTCGGCTTTAAAAGGATTAACAAGAGCTTGCATCTTAAGAGCACCTATTAATTATTAAATATAACCATCAGTACTTATTCTATAAATCTGTCTACTGCAATTTTGCATGCTATAATTTTATACTTATATGGTAAAACCCTCAGGAAAGGCAATGTCTCATGACCTGCCTTTGTGCAGTATCTGTCCCTTTAGGGTGTCCAGTATAATTGGAGCATCTAAAAATTACTGGGATTTATAGTCTGTGTAATAAGATAACAAGTCTGTAAGTGCCAGTCTGGACTTTTCCGCTGATTCCCCAGAAGGGCATCGATAACATTGAAGAATGGTCAGGAATTCACTCATCCCTGTCCATTATTTTTACCGATTTACCCTTACAACCCCTTGCTGAGTGCTTCAGGCTTACACAGTCTCATCTCTCCTGGCCCAAAAGAAGATTTTCTGTGCAAAGTGAGAAAAAACATAGGAGGAATCCACTTTAGACACCTAACTTAAGACTAACCCAGCCAGATGCCCTCAATAGTCCATAGAAAAGGAGATTCTGGGACCTCCAATCTCTGAGTGCTCTTCTGCTTTAATGGAGGGACGACCCCCTCTCTCCACTGGCTGCAATGGCCAGTTTTTAACCATCTTCGCAGGTTTTAGGTCAACACATCACAAGCCCCTTGAAGCTTCTGCCCTTGCAACGGTCTCTACCTTCTCTGGTGGATGGTTTGGTTACTTCTCTTTTAATTTCTCAGGTGATCACCTTAGGAATGAGCCCAGGGCATTAGCTGGTCAACTTAGGGGCCTGTAATTGGTGATGTTAACACACTCCTGGCACAGCATGTGGTACCTCACCCTCCTCACCTATTTTGGGGCTGGCTATAGGCAGCATCCCCTTGAGATAAGGATAAAGGGTGATAACAAACCCACAGGTGTCTTGGTTTGCAAAAATGACAGACGCTCACAGAGGCTTTGGTTGCAATAACCGTGGTTATGAAGGTGTTGGCAGAGACTTTCCATTCTCCAGACACAAACACTCCTGTCTCTTCCTCCCAACCTTTAGATAAGGTCCATTGCCATGATGGCTCCAAGCTGCACTGCTGACCCTGGCAGGTGGGTTGGCCTTTCTCAGCTCATGACTCTCTGAGTTGGCTTTTTCCAATTTGGTTTGGTGGGATGAAATGAGTGCCTCACATGGAGGCTGAGCAGCAGACACATGCATGCCTTGCTGCAATTCATTCCCCTCTCCTTCTGTTTATACTTTTGACAATGTAAGCACAGATTATACTTAAATTATGTGGGGTGGTTATGAAGATGGCTCTAGGCAACACTTTTCTGGGTTGTTCTAATTTTTTCCACAGAATAAAGTACTTCACAGCACCTCTGTGTGATTAACGTGTTGTAGATACAGAGTTCTACTCTAATAAAATTAATGACATATTGCTGCAGTTTTAGGTCTTGATAATGAGTAATAGTTTCACTTTAAAACATGATCTCATCCTCCTCAGTAGGCCCTTCATAGCTCTGCAGGTCAAGATTATTTTCTTTGCCATAGAATACAATTTTCTTTCTGTTGTACCAAAATCAGTCTCAAATCCATGAACCTTCTGGTCTTCTTATGGTGTAAATTTGCTCCATCCATTGGAGAGGTACCTAAGAGGATTTCCCTACATAAAATCTGACCTTATGTTGTTGAAAAAAGTTTGAAAGCCAGCCTTGTAGTGTGCTAAAATAAGATCTCCTAATTAGACATATATAGTATAAATTATATAAGTCCTCCTTCTCCGGTGATAACTTTGTTTGTTACTTCATTGTGTAAAGAAGTTATAATTCTCCATAGAAATAGAAAGTCCACAGATTTATTTACTCTCCAGCTCTGCCTCCAGCTGGAGGATTTGCATTTATTCAACGCATTGACCAAGGAATTCAAGACAAACCTTTCAAAATCTGAGGAGGAATTTTGCACACTTTCGTCGAAAAGAAGTATTTTGTGTTGTCAGCTGCAAGTAGTGATCACAAAGAAGCCTAAGTTGGTTGTCAGATGGATATCGCACTTTATGGGGCTCACAACTTAACACCTAACCCTAAGAAAGATAATTACAGCAGTTGAAGGAATCATCCAAGCAACAACATCTGATATGCAAGTAAATGAGATAAACACCAACAAATAGGTCTTCTGGCCTCTGGGCAGTTGGAGGAATTGTATAAAAGCCCTTGCAGTTCATGACTGTTTACCTGCTTCTCTTAACTTTCCCTCTTCGGTGGATCAAGTAAGTTGGATTTGCCTTTTTTCTTTTGACTGTTATAGCTTTAGTTTTGGTGTAAAGCTTTGTTACTCTCAGAATTACTGTAGCTGGGTGCTGTGAACAAGTCTCTACTGCAAGCAGTCTACTGGGGGCTTTGGCAGATGCAGATTTGGGGAGGTAACGTGGGGCTCTCAGACCCATATGGGTTTTAGACAATTCCCATTGAATACATGCAGTTTAAATTCTCTCCTCTGCTTTGTACAATCTCACTATAGAAATAATTTAATACCGGAGATTATTTTTTAGGGCGGTTATTTAGCCATCTAATCAAATGTTCATTCTTTCATATACAGCTACTGCAGTTAAAAATTTTAACCCTTTTTCTCTTCTCCTGCATACCCAGATTCATCTCTCCTGTGCATGTATATGGTCTGGGCAGGCAGAAATACATAGAAAGACTCAATTCTCAGGATAGGGCATAATTTTGTCCTAGAAAAAAAAAAAACCTCAAGCACAACAGCACTGAATGTTTTTTACAGAAAATGAAAAGAAACTAAAATATCTATTAATGAGAAAGCAGCAGACCACTTTGAGCCCAGGGCTGATCTCAAATAACAGCTCTCCCTTTTGTAGAACAAACCCTGTCTGATGCCATTTACCATTGTATTTGTGATAATATTTGCTGTAGTGAGCATATTGGCTACAAATATTTCGGTGAAAGGAGCTTCTTATTCTGTATTTAATCTATGCCTTGAGGCAAGAGGACGCACTGCTGTCAGTGCCCTGAGGGACACAGGAACTCACCTAATAAATGCAGGATATCACATTAGAGACCCTGAGGGCAGGCTCCTCTTACTGTTCTGGTTCCAGGCGTGAGCGCAGAAAGTTCACACGGTTCTGCTCAGAGTTTGTGCTTCTGCTGAGCTCTGAAGTAGCCAGAATTTCTAACAATTTCTTGAAAGAGAAAGAATCAGGTCTAGCTTGGAATTAGAATGAAACTTGCTCTTTTTTTAAGGCTATTTACAGAAAAAAACGTATCCATGTGCCTTAGCAGAGCACCCAGCTGCCCCCAAAACCTCTCATTTACTCATGACATATGTTCATCCCAGGTGCAGGAAGGGACTGGTTGGTGACGGCCTCCCAAGGGAATGATGACAGAAGCAGAGGAAATGGTCTGAAGTTGCAGCAGGGGAGGATTAGATTAGATATTAGGAAGAATTACTTTACTGAGAGAGCGGTCAGGCACTGGAATGGCCTGCCCAGGGAGGTGGTGGAGTCACCATCCCTGGATGTGTTTAAGAAATGTGTAGATGTGGCACTTCAGGGCATGCTCTAGTTCCAGAGATTGTGGGGGTCTTTTGTGTGTGTGCACTTGGACTCGCTGATCTCAGATGTCCTTTCCAACTATTAAAATTCTGTGATTCTGTGCTGGGCACCAAATTCGAGGGATCTGGTGTTTTTCTGATGTCCTCCCTGTGTTTCAGACCTACCTGCTCTCCAGAGCGATGTCTCACTGTGGGGACCTCTGCCTGCCATACAGCGGCCCGTGTGACATAACCTGCCCTCAGCCCCTGGCCAACACCTGCAACGAGCTGTGCGTGACATCCTGTGATGACTCCAGAGCTGTCATCTACCCACCACCTGTTGTCCTGACTTTCCCGGGTCCGATTCTCAGCTCTTGCCCCCAGGAAAGTGTCGTGGGCAGCTGTGGACCAGTTGGTGGGGGCTACTCATTTGGTTCTGGGGGCTACTCATATGGTTCTGGAGGCTGCCTTGGTTACAGGGGCTACGGAAATGCTGTTGGCTTAAGGGGCTC
Organism: Gallinago undulata; assembly: GCA_026546715.1. Lineage (NCBI taxonomy): Eukaryota > Metazoa > Chordata > Aves > Charadriiformes > Scolopacidae > Gallinago > Gallinago undulata. The sequence goes on along the minus strand of JAOTQQ010000016.1, from coordinate 1,972,615 downwards.
CATTCTTTTTGGAGGCTCAAATGGCTCTGGGGGTGTATGTAATTACAGCAGGTCTTACAATTCTGGGTACTCGTTACTGGGAAGGGGAAATTGTAGCCCATACTCTTCTCGCCGCTACAGCACCTACAGCCGAGGAAGCTGCGGGTCATGCTAAATACTTCAAGAGAGTTCACTGTGCACAGAGCAACCAGGGTATGGAAAATGGAAAACACGGCAGAAAATCACGGATGAGAAACTGAGTCTGAGCCCAAACAAAGGTGAGAGCTCACTGCTCTGACTGAAGCCAGCAGGAGCTGGGAGCTCTCAGCAGTGCCCAGAAAAACAGGCAAAAATGTAAAACTGGGCAAACTGGAAAACTACACACAGGTACACAGACTAAAAAAAATTTAAAAATAGTCAGGGTCCGGCAAAGGAATTTTTCAAGGAATAAGGAAAAATAAATCCACCTGGAAAACACCTCATTTAAAATCTCAACTTTTAAATTTTAAAGCAGAGAGCAAGAGCAATTTTTCTTAGAGAGATGCCAAAGTTAAGCAATTCAGAATGCTATTAACCACTTTACCTTTTTAAAACTCTTATTTTCTCTCCATTTAAGACTTCTTGAGGTGAAAATTTTTGTTGCCCTAAAACTCCATCTTGGAACAAATTTACTATCTGCTAGAAAAATGTAACCAGCTCAACCTATAAGTGTATTTTCCATTTTACACTTTAGGCTTTTGGCATCTTCTGTTTATACCTCCCCATCTATGCATTTATTGCACCATTCCTGGGGATGGGCTGGATGTTCAGTTGCAAAAAAAGATCTGTGCACTGCAAGCATTGAGGTGTCCTCAGTACCCTTGAGGTTAAACAATGTTCAGTTTAATGTGTCCTTGGAATTTATACATTGTTTTCTGGCCTTCCGCGACACTACAGAATAAGAGGAATTGAAACCTTGTTTGCCTTAGTGTAGTCCGCTTTAAAAGGAATATATTGTAAAGGGATCATATAGGACCTATAACCCAGATATACAGCTGTAATAAGGAAAGCAGAAGTTCTTGTCATATGAACTAATTTGGTACAAATTTTGTGATATAAATGCTCTTGAAGTGTCTGTCTTTATTCCCTGTGTTACTGCAACAGTTAATAACTCTGCTCATGCCAATTAAAAGACATGTTGCATAGCACTGACCTGGTGTTCATTCCACACATGACCTGGTTTTCCACTTACCTCGGTTTCAATGAAAAGGCTCCTTTTCCTTCTGAGATCCCTGGTTTCTCTTCCAGCTGATACAATAAGTTTCCAGTAGTCACCTGAAGGCAGTTTTCTTCCACTCACAAGTACTGAGTTCCTTTGGAAATAAGAGTTCTGGCCCTTCAGTTTTAGCAAAAAGAGAATGCTCTGAATAGCCAGAGGAAATCAAGCTGCACACCAGCACCTCTGCACTGTTGGGGTCCAGTTTCACACAGAAACTGAAGCCAGGGCTTTCCCAGGACAGAAATGAAAATCTATTCCTGATACTGGCATTTACAATTAGCAGAAGACCTTAACCAGCAAATACATAAAATGCAGTGAACATACTGAGGACAACTCCTCCTTTTAAACTCATGGAAGGATGAAGATAATTTCTCAGTCCAGTGTGACTGTTCAATTCCACCCCTTTCACCACTAATCCTTACAAAAGATTTTAGGGACAGTGGATATGTAGACAATGCACACAAAGCCCAGGATATCTTGTCCTTTGCTGTTATTTAACACCCAGAGAAGCCTGGGTCTCAAATGAGGCATCATTTCAACATTCTCCAATAGTTTTAAGTTGAGGAGAAAAGAAAACCAGAAGGCAAGAGTTGTGATGCACTATAAACTTTAATTGAAACAGGAGAAGGACTTCATAGCAGCAGAACATGACAATCCAGAGAGTACAGAATACATTTACAGGGTTTGCTGGAGATGGATATCGTTATCTTCTTTGGGGGTTGCACTTCATAAGATGATCTTCTGTCTTCATTGCATTTGCAGTGTTTGAGAGTCAAGTTTGGTTTTCAAAAGGGTTTTTTTGTTGTTTTTTTTTTCTTCAACCCCACACTGTGTGAAACAGGGCAGCTCCAAGAATCAAACTGGAGCTTTGAAAAATTTTTCCCACTATTTCTCAAAAGTGATGAAAAATCAGTCCATATATCAAGAAAGGCTAGAACATACAGAATCTAATTTGCACTGATGCTTAGCCTTAAATTTAAACTAAGGCCTTATCTATATTTCTCAAGTAAACAGCTCCTCAAACACAGAGTTGGGATCTTTTTGGTAGATACCTAATTCCAACAGCAAGGGAAATGCAATGTCTGGGCTTGTTTCTCAGGGTGGCTGAGTGTCCCTGAGGACCCCACTGCAGCCTGGTAAGCTGCCCCTCTGAAAGCCATATCCCTCTGCTCACTCATGGATTGGGACTTTGCTCATGTCCCTGCTGGGTCTGGCTTCTCATGGAGCTTAACAGGGCCCACAACTCCCACGACTGTACTTGCGGGAATAGCAGGGGTAGGAGTACCTGCCACCCTGGGAGGCATCATACCCAAAGGAGCTCTGCCCTTCCAAGGAGCCTCCATAGCCAAAGGAGCTGCCAATCGCTAGCGGCTCTGAGGAGCCAACGATGCTCTCCTGAGGGCAGGAGCTGAGGATGGGGCCTGGGAAGACAATGGCCACAGGTGGTGGGTAGACCACAGCACGGGAGTCCCCACAGGAGGTGACACAGGGCTGGCTCCAGGCGTTGGCGTAGGGTTGCGGGCAGCTCACTTCACAAGGTGAGTAGCTGCTGTAGTTGCAGACCTGTCTGTAGGAACTCATCTTTGATGCTAGAAGTAAGTCTGAAACACACAGGGTGGGGAGAGCAGGGGTCAGAGGCGACAGTACAGTTGCATTTGCAAAGGGGACCCCTTGTTTATTCAAGCCATACAATATTTACAGAGTTACTCTTTGCCAGTTAAGTATAAAGCGTGATTTTAATTCACAAGCAGAAATAATGAGGATTAGATAACCTGATAGAAGTCAGCAAAGCCTCTTCCAGGATAGGTGAGGATTAACCTAGCAATATTTATTTAAAGCTGTTCTTAAAACTATTGTCTTCATTTGCAAAGCAGTCCCAGGCACAGATAAAATCATTAAGCATTCCTTCTCTGAACCATGTCAGCTCCTCTTGAAGCCCCAAGTTCTCCATACCCACCCCACACCCTCCAAAGCTGCCAAGCTGAAAGAAATGAGAGAATCTTTTTCTTAGCAAAGTAACATTCTCCCAATAATAAGCAAAGACATATAAAGTGTTCAGACATAAGTACATGAAAAGTATTAAAGTAGCTTTTAAATTCAAAGTCAGACTTACTCAGTTCACCACCGAGAAGAAGCCAAGAAGAATGGTTTGAGGAGTTCTGTGCTCCAGGAGCTTTTATAGGGTTCCTGAGTGTGGGTCCAGGGGCTGAGCCATGCTTCGGGCATGTGGCCCTTCCTCCTTACAAAACAAACTTTCCTGCATTTGTCACGTCAACGGGTGGAGGAATCTTTGCATATTGCTTGCTGTTAAGCAATTTTCAGTCGGATGGTATCACATCCATGTCACAGGCTAAGGAACTCTTTCATCTCAAAGCAGGGATGGTATTCACCCTTAGTTTCTTTCTACTCATTGCAGAAATTAACTTCCTTCTTCCACTTGTTGAAGTTTCAAAGCACATAACTCAGGGCAATAAAACAGAGGATTGCTGATTTGACAAAACTTATTGATTTTGTCACGCTTGGTGTAAAGGTTTTCAAAGCTTCTAGTTGCAAAGGGAGATAAAACTTAGAGACCTTTTTACCATTCTGATTCCTTTTTATCCCTGCTCTTTTCTTTCCTCAATAGATGAAAAAAAATCTATAGACCACAGCCCTCGGGTGCTTCAGTTACAATGATCATCCTGTTCAAAGCTACAGAGAAGCAGCTCAGTGATATAAGGGCCTTTTTGATGTTAGTAGAGAGTTTCTACAGCCTGTTTTGAAGGGGAAGTGGAAGGAGGAGAAATGGGACTGCCATGCTGCAGAATTCTCCCTATCTCACTTCATTCATGGGGAATATTATTGTACATCACCCTAGTTACAAAAAAGATAAAAAAGGGGAAGGAAACCCTTGCTTTGAAATGTGGGGAAGGAATTAGTCTCCTGCTCAAGTTACTCCAGTATATACTGTTTTTAACAACTCTTTTCTTCTGAAACATCACACTGGGTTCTTTCTGACAGCAGATCCCAGTCTAGCTACATACAGGAGTTGTAATAATTAAATGTACAACTGGAAGAATTATACCCAGCTCCTTACTTTCTGTAACAGACCACAGATCGAAGTGAGGGCTCAAATACTGGGGTCGTCCTGCACCTGTGTTTAAATTAGCTAATCTTAAAGGATTTATGTGTCAAAAATATTGCTTACAGCATTTAGTAATTGGAGAGCTGGATTACATTACACATGATGATTCCCTCTTGACAGCAAAACTCATTTAAAGAATCATGTCCATGCCCTACAGTGAGCAGTAATCTGCGCTCCTGTGGATTTATCAGGCATGATGGAAATGTTCTGATTTCTTCTCTATTTACCCTGATCTTGTTCCTGAACCTACCAAGGAAATTACAATTCGGAAATCAGAGAACAGCATCAAGTCTAGACCTGGGGCAAGGTAAAGGTGTCCTGGTTAAGGCACAGCAGTCTGGAGCAGATTTCCAGTGTAATCTTTACCAGGAATTTGGGGAGAGGTTTTTAGACACCCTCCTTGTCCTGCAAGTGTTGGGGTGAGGCCAACCTGCCCTCTGCACTGGAGGCTCTCTCCAGCAGGGAGAGTAATCCTTCCTTTCACCATATCTAAAACTACTTGGTTTCGTTTATTGGTTCCTGACAGTGGTGACTGTCTGAGCCCTCTATTTTCATGGTATCTGGGCGCTAACCTAGTTCACATAAGCTAAGAGATAATAGAATTATAATTACAAATAATAACACTAACAAGTACAAGACATGCCCAGGATCTCCTCCCAGAGGCTCACTTAATTGCCAAGAGATGTTTGGTAAATTATGTAGCCTCTGTCTTAATCATCTCTTCTAGAAGTCATCAGTAGTAATTTCCCATGCTTAACAGAGCACAAAACTGCAAAAGGAAAAGGTTAACTTGGAGACAGAAGAAATCAGATGAGGATTTGGCCATGGTGTGCACCTGAAGTATGCAGTGATCCATGAGATCAGTTCCAATGAAATTAGTTTCATGGCAAAACCCCAAACCCCCAGAATCTGTCAGACTTGGAAGGCAGCAGAGGGGAATCCTCACTCTCCAAGCCTTGCAACACATTCTCCTTGGTCCTGTGAAATACCTCTGGAATTAAATCTTTAAAAACACAGATAGTCAAGGTTGCCGAAGCAATGTCAGCGGTCATATGAGTTAGGGCATGCTCTTATAAGGTTGGAGGAAGAACGAGGGATGGTGAAGGATGCCTATAAATGTTTTTATATGTATAGATGTATAAATCTACAATGTTTTTCTGTGTTTTCACGGTGGGTAACCACCCGATGGAACTGACTGTGAAAAATGGCCACCTGCAAGTTTTTAAGATGCGCACTGTAAAATGCGCACCCATGGTGCCATGACGATGGAAGGTCTGAGTATGAAGGGGCAAGTGGCAGCTCCTGCTGCCAGAGTGAGCACAGGATGGGGGAGGAGCAGTGGGGTATGGGAAAAAATAAACCTATATTTTCTGGTTTCTAGCACATGCTGTGTGGGCTCAGCACCTTTGGGAGGGCAGGTCTACCCCAAGCTGAGGTCTCGAGCCAGGAGTAACCAGTCACCCTTCTAAAAGTAAAACAATGACCAGATGGTGCCTGACCTATGCTAATTACTTTTCCTCCAAACCAGGCACTTCTGAATCATTATTTTCTTCTCTTCATCCTCACCCAATAGTCGTCTTCCTCCTCAGATTCTGGAAGTGCTCTCAGTCTACGGAAATCACATTTACTTTGTGATCACACCAGTTTAGTTGCTGCCCATTTTAATACTCCCATCATTATTTCTCAATCTTAGTCTTTTTATATCTCAAGAGAATGCAAACCCATTGCTTTTTCACTGCTTTATGCACAACCACTCATTTGTGCAACACCCAAATGAATTGGGTAATTTTTATTGTTGATTTCTTGATGGGATTATTAAAAGACTGAGGCTAAATAATGCACTCAGCCACACTTGTTGATTCAGTGGGAGAGCTGGGAGGAGCACTGAGCGCACCAAGGCCTTATTCTTATTTCATCTCCTGCCCTGTGACACTGAGTCAAGGACCATTGTTTAGAGAACTGTAAGAAGCAAAACAGGAGATCGTCCGGCTCCAAGGCAATGACAAGCTAAATAGGCATCTCCAAGACACAATGTAAAGAAAAATTCCTGTTTACACAAAAGAAAAACTCATTTACAGGAAATTAAGGCTGTGCAATCGATACCCTTGAACAGAACTGACACAGGCTTTCTGGCATGTCCCAGTCTAGGCAAAAACATAGGACAGGGACATGGTGGCTAACACAGGTTGCTGAGATTTAATCATGTTATTTCTGCACTTCTGTTTCCAAATAAGACAACCAATGCATATTAATGTATGAAATCATTAGGATTAATAAAAAGGATTCCCTAAATCAAGACTGATCATCATGACAATGCTTCTGCCTCATTTCTAAGCCCAGTTACATTAACTAAGAGCTGTATATTAATTCTTATGTTCCATATGTTGAAGTTAAGCCCTGTCATTAAACAAGGCACAATCCAATACACTGTTTTGCAGCGCTCAGTTCAGGGTATTGCTAAATTATTTCCCATGATTGCAATTTGTAGTTCACAGTCCAAAGCTGAAGATTTTGAATATAAAAAGAAGGATTTAAAAGTACTGCTTCCACAACTCAAGTTTTCTTTCTCTATGAAATGCTATAAAAAGTTAAAAAGTTAAACTGAAATAGTAACAGAAGGACCAAATAGACTAGTGTGGCTTTGGACAAAGGTCTGAGGTCTCTGTCTCCAGCTCTGACTTAGTTTTGTAACCAGCAAACACCAATATACAGTCAACTCATATAGAGATATTAAGTTACAATACAGCAATGTGCTTTCAAAAATTAATTTGCAGTTTCATAGCAAAGTAAATCTTGATCTCCCTCTGTCTCCAATAAGTCAACAGACAAAGATGGAAATTGACCCCCTTTTTTGATGTGCAAGAAGTCTAAGGACTATGATGTAGACATAAAAACATCTGAGGTGGAGTTTCTTAGGAAAAATAATATACAAACCAATCATACTGATTGAGTGACATACATTAAAAAAAAGCTTATTTGAGGGACAATGAATAGGAACGAGGACAGAAACAGTTCACTTCCCCCAGGGCAAACTGAGGAACTGTATAAAAGCACCTGTAGCCCAGAGTCCGCCAACCACTTATCTGTGATTGTCATCGCTCTGCTGTTCTTCAATCAAGTAAGTTGTGTTCTTTGGGGCAAGGGAGGGTTTGAGCTAAGATGGGAGCTCAATTTACTACCGAGAAATTCAGATATGGAGTGTTGTAAGAAGTATTTCAAGATGTGAAACGGAGTAATAGACAAAATGCATTTTACTCTATTTTCTTTCTCACCTTTAATTCTAAACAGATTCCCCTGTGGCATTCCTTTGTATGAATGTATATTCCTTTGTATGAATGTGTTCCTTTTTGTCACTGGTTTGAATAATTGAGGGCTCCCCAGGCACTGTCACCTCTGACCCCTGCTCTCCCCACCCTGTGTGTTTCAGGTGTACAACCAGAAATATGAGTTCCTACAAACAGGGCTGCACCTCTGGCAGCTACTCGCCCTGTGACGTGAGCTGCCCACAGCGCATCACCAAATCCTGGAGCCAGCCCTGCGTCACCTCCTGTGGGGACTCCCGTGCTGTGGTCTACCCACCACCTGTGGCCATTGTCTTCCCAGGCCCCATCCTCAGCTCCTGCCCTCAGGAGAGCATCGTTGGCTCCTCAGAGCCACTAACAATCGGCAGCTCCTTTGGCTATGGGGGCTCCTTGGAAGGGCAGAGCTCCCTTGGGTCCGGAGCCCCCCCGGGTGGCAAGTACTCCTACTCTTGCTATTCCCGCAGCTACAAGTTATATCAGCCCCTCAAGCCCTGTGTGGTAACTGGCCAGACCAAGAAGGAACAAGAGCAAATTCGCAAGCAGACTTTCTGAAGGCACAGCAGGAGGCCACAGGAGCTGAGCATGCTCATCCATCCTGAGAAATAAGCCCAGACACTGTATTTCCCTTTGTATCAGATCTCTGCTGACAATGTTCTGGCTCTGTGCTCACTCCCTTTTTACTTTGCTTTTGTGTAAATTTAAATTAATTGCTCTCTATTGTTCCCTGTAGTATTGCTGTGATCTGAAAAATCCCATTTCTCAGTTCCAATAAAATCCTTTTAGCATCACAATATCATGTTTTCTGCTTTTATTTGTAGGGTTTCCAAATCTTTAGCCCATTGATGCTAAAATAATCCTCAATGCAATCTCTTGCATTAAGACATTTAAAGGTAATCCCAGACCCCGACATAGATCCTAAACATTTCATAGGCATGGATGTTACACAAGTACCATGGTTTTGTTGTGTTTGATAGCTTTGTGATCCAAACCAAAATCTGACGTAGGCATATACACAGTGAACATTACCCTGGCCTCCTGTTTCCTGCATCCTAGTGGTGTAAATACAACCACCCCTGTGAGCATGGTGAGCCTCAAGACCTCACAAGCAAAGTGAGGCATCTGTAGAATCCTTCTTAGCCCTCCTGGCAACAGTTATGTCCAAGCCACCACACCATTTCTCCCAGTATGTCCCAGAAAGACACGGGAAAGGAAAGCAAATGGGGATCAGGCACATTTACTAAAATAGATGGGGTGAGGGGACCCTGGAGGGCGTGGGCATACTTCAGGATTCAGTCTACAGCAGAATGATCTGTATTCACTCCTTGCCACAAGCTCACAGAGGCATTTTCCCCTAAACAGGGGAATAAAGGCATCCTGATCCAGTAAGCCTGATGAGGATTACCAACTTCTTCCTCTCTCGAAATGACAGTCAAAATCCCTGATGGTCTGACTTGTGCAGCCTTGAAAACACCAAGATTTCCACGTGCTAAAATGCATGAAACTCCTGGGATGGGATGTAGAGGGAACAATAGGTTTGTCAGACCTATTGTTCCCTCTACATCCCATCCCATGGGTGATCTTTGTCCAAGACACTATACCTGTCATTGTGATGGGTAGCAAAACATAGGGCTGGTGGGATGTACGTCTGTCTGCCTTTTGGACACCAGCCATGGAGCAAAGCCCCCTGGGAATTGCTCTGTGCCCGGTCCCATGGGCACCTTGCCCCACATGGAGCTGGCTACCAGATTGGGTGCATCACCACCAATGGGTGATGTTTGTCCAGCTCCCAAAAGTCCTGGAGTACACAGGTCCAAAGGCACCCAGGGTGCTTTCTCAGGGCGTTGTGATGGGTAATAAAACAGAGGGCTTGATAGGATGTTTGTCTGTCTATCTTTTGGACACTAGCCACAGAGGGAATCCCACTGGGAAGTGCCCTGTGCCCAGTCCCACAGGCACAGCACCCTTCATGGAGCTGGCTGCCAGGCGGGTACAGGTGTGGCATCCCCTGGCCAGAGACTACATAGTTAGGAATGTGGCACACACTTTAAAACACAACATTTTCACAACACCTCTGCAGTCCAGGTGTTTGTGACAGGGAAGATGATTGAGACATCAGGGCAAAGTGTTTGTCATCGCATCAGTCTCTGATTCAGAGGAAGAGCTGGGAAGGAAAATGCAGGTGTGCCTATTCCTGCCATCCCTAGAGTTAGAATTTGGGTGGGTTTTACACTCAGCTGCAGGTCCTGCCCTCCCAGGCCAGAGGAAAGGTAGAAAACCTGTCTCCATATGGAAGTAGGAAAAAAATAAAAAAAAAAAAACGAAGGAAAAATAACAGGTCACACAATTTTACAGACAGGTCACAAAGGGCAAGGAGAAGCCACTGATGCAGCCAAGCATTGCACGCACCACACCTCACTCAGAGGAGGTGATCTGTCCCCATTAAGTCCACAAGATCACTTAAGAAAGGAAGAAATTATTTTAGGGTGAAGCCAGAAGTAAGAAATAAGCAAAGTAGACCATGACAAATGCCAGCAATCCACACCTCCATCAGATTCCTGCCTTCTGCTAATTCTATTTTTTTGTTCTTCACTGTTTATTTTTCTAGCCTGCATTTCCTTCAATAATTTTGATGAAATCACCGAAAGAGATAAACACCTTGGGATTAAGAAAAATAAACAGGGAAAATGGGGCATTCGTGCAGGGATATCTGGTTTTCCTCTGCCAATCCATAAAACTCAGAGAGGGCAGGGACTGCGAGGATTTACTCAGGGCAGCTGAGCCACTCTGGTGCTTTGAAGATGGAAATAATATTTCCTGCTGTGTAATCCTTAGCTGTCTTTCCATGAAACCTCTGGGGAAATAATGCCTAGTTGCACATTTTGATAGAGCTTTTCTTGTTCATCTTGCAGTGTCAACTGAAGACTTGCATGTCAAGCTGTCACAGGACTACGGTGTGGATCAGACTCTCATCTCTTATATATCTGACTTCTTCTATTTTTCCCCAGACAAACCCTAAATTGTTAAAAACCTCCTGCACCCACCTAACACCCCCAGATTGCCTCTAATTCTTCTGGTCAGTGTATGGACTTTAATTAAAAGATGATGATACACTGCAAAATGGCCATAGAGAAATCCTTCCTTATCTACACAGTGAAAATTCAGGGGAGTGTGACTTGTCACTCTGCTGAGGATCCCCATAACCTTCTACTAAAGCTGAACATACAAAACTAAGGTGACCCACAGCAAAATGTTTTCAGATTTAGGAACTATGAAACTATTTCAATATTATGTACAAAGATTAATCCATGTGAAATTAAGAGCAATAGGGCACCCTAAGCAATCTTCTTCTGTCATAGAAGTCCCTGCCTAGTAATTTATAAATTTAGAAACACATTTTCATAGTGTTGCAAGTTGAAAAGGCAGAAAGGGCTTCCCTGGAGAGAGATTTATGGCGAACTCTTACAAGAATCATGGTTTCAGCAGAATATACAATTAATAATTAAAGCTGCTCTTCTATCTGCATTTCAATACTTGGGAAACTGTAAAATAAATTTAATCTTAGCCAAGTTGGCAGGGACCATATGACAAGAGGAGGGTAAAGAAAAGATTTTACAATTGAGCACTATTTTGAACTTTCTTGAACTCCTTGTGTCTATGAAACAACTTTGCTCATGAGAATCTGCTGCTTTGCCAATTAATTTTTTTGCATATTCAGCTCATCTTGATGACTTATCCTAAGTATTCTGGTGCTCCCTCCTTCGTCACACAATGTTACATCTCACAGTTCACTTCCTTTCAAAATTTCAAGGACCAGATCCTTCCTGGTATCAGTATCACTCCCTTTGTTGGTTTTGAGTGGGAATGGATCAAGCTCCTTTTTTTGTGGTTGTTTGAGTTTTACATCCTTCTCTGTCCTAAGTAGTATTAGGCTTCGTGGTCCGTGATGCCACAATACCCAATGGAGTTTATTGCTGCAATTCATTACCTGCTGAGAGTCTGTGGCTACCCCCAGATAACTGCCCCCTGCCCAATTGCTGTGTTGATCAAGGACTTGAACCCTGACGGCCAACAGGTCACTGCCACTTGAAGTCTTGTCCTGAAGAATCCTATTAGAGGGTAGTGATAACGAATACAAAGAGATGGGGTTTTCTCTCTCTGCATTTGTCTCCTGTATTGTATGGGTCACTGAAAAAGTTGAGGCCTGAAGCGTTTATTAGTTTCTTAGGACCAATGACAGCCTTCTTAAAGATATCTTCTAGAAAGACCATTGATTTTCTCACTCAATTTGAGATACCTTGAATAAATTCCGATTCCCTCCTGAAAAGCGCTCTCTGCCACTGGCTTCTGAGAACAAGGCTGCCTCTGCCCAAGAATAGAGATATGGAAGATACTTTATATAGTTCTGAAATACTAGTTCAAAATACAGTTCTGAAAAACGTTAAGTCTTGGAGTGAAGCCATGCAGTGGAGGGACAGCTAGATGCAATGTTACAAAGGTGGAGTGTTTTAGGGAAATGTTGCTGAAATAATTAGAAAGAATAATATAAAGCGAGACACCCTAAATTCAGTGGGGTCATGTTCAGCTGGAGCAGATAAGAGTCTGGCACCTAACTTTGGAAATAAGTTTATCCCAGAGTACACAGAGCTAACCATAAAGCAAGGATGAGGGAGAGGGGAAATGAGGGAGGGAATAAACAGCAGCTCTTAGCAAAGTCTGGGTGAAATCTCTCTTCAGGCCATAAATTGCCCATTCCTCTGGCTCTTGGGGTGAAAAGATCTATTCAAGAAATGCTTACAGGCCTGGAGTGCAATTTAAAGTCAGCAGCATTTCTACTATGCATTTACTTAATGCTCATTTTCTGCTTTATAGTGAACTGCACAGATTAATACTTGTAGTCTGTCCCCCCTCCTCTGAGTGGATTTTAAAATATAAAAGAAATAAAATATAATACAGTTGTCAACCAGATGGTTTTATCTTAACTGAACTCTCTCTCATTAGTGCAGAATGGTGAAGTTTGGGGATTGCTTTGGATTTCCAATGAATCTGAATGTGATAATAGTTTAGAGAGGAATGACGTAGCAAGGTATATAGGGAAGCTGGGAATTGCCTAATAACTGGAAACAGTGAGCAAAATGATTATATGTGTGAGGCATTACGTGTAATCACTTCTGGTTTGAATCTAATCAAACATCACAGGCATAGGATGGCTCAGATCCTCCAGGCTATCTGGGCAGCAGTATAAAAGCACACGCTGCTCACATCTCTCTCAACAGCTTCTCCTGACTTCTCCTGTGACACTTGAGTAAGTTTGTGATTCTTTGTGCCTTTTTCATACGCTCTTTTAGTGATAACTACATTAGTGCCTGCCATAGCCCTAGCAGGGTTGGTGTCTCTAGAAAAACAGCTTCAGTGATCCTGCTGAGAGCTTGGGGGTGACATTATCCAGCTTCTCGAGGGAATATTGCAGTCCTTGATAAGGGCTTCAAGGATTCACAACTTTTAGTTCCTAAAGCTAGTACAGAAATGAGCTGCAGCTTTATCTTGACTTTAATAGAAGGTCAAGTTCACTTTCAAAGCCCTGTGTAATGGGTGGTGCTATAAATCCTGTCCTACAGGTTAATTTCTGAAAAAAGGGGGCTGGGTGAGATGGCCTTTGGTCTCATGAAGTACAGAAATGCTTGTGCTCCTCTACAAAAGAGCACAATTGAATCAAGCACTGTCTCTGATGTAACCCTTCGGGGATATGTTCTGGCGCATAATGTCAAAAGCGTAAGTTGGTTGACGTAGAGAGGAAGGTTAGGAAGAGCTGAGAATCTGGCAAGAGCAGAAGATAAATGTAGCGTGACTAAATCAAGCAGTGTGACTAAAAGGTGGAAGGGAGCACCAGGACTATGAAGCCACTCAAGGAGGCAGCTTCCTCATCAAAGACGCTTAAGTGTCTGAACATAAATGCCTGAGCTACCATTGAATTACTTTACGCATAATCTTCTGCCCTTCTCTGTTTCAGATCCACTTCCACCACAGAACCATGTCCTCCTACAGACAGCTCTGCAACTACCAGTGCTCCACACCCTGCGAGGTGACCTGCCCACAGCCCATCGCCAACACCTGGAATGAACCCTGTGTCACATCCTGCGGTGACTCCAGGGCAATAGTCTACCCACCCCCTGTTGTCATCACTTTCCCTGGGCCAATCCTCAGCTCCTGCCCTCAAGAAAGCGTGGTGGGATCCTCAGCACCAGCTGCCATTGGGACCTCACTTGGTTATGGGGGATCTTATGGCTACAGAGGCTCTTTTGCTTATGGTGGATCACAGGAGAGCAAGTTCTCCTACCCTTATTGTTCTCAGAGGTTCAGTAATTATCGCTTTAGAAGGTGTGAGCCCTCCCAAACCCAGCAGGAGTATTCCTGCACCAAGAGCAGTCAGGATACTGAATGCAAGATCCAAACTCAGGAGTAAGATGGGGCTTGAAGATGCTGACATAAAAGGGCTGATTCTTGCTAATGCTTTACTTTGTATTTATGCTTGTACCTGCTTACATACTTCTTCTCTTAGCTATAAATGTGTTCCTCTAGTCTTCTTATTGTCCAAATTTTCAAATGCATTAATACTCCTTCTACATTCAACCTAACAGCATTGTACAAGAAGCATAACAGAAGAGTTTGTATACTATGATTTCTCCTACTTGACACTGCCCAATGTCACTCAAGAGTTGTGTTAGTGGATGAAAACTGGACTGCATCGTCAAACTTACAGCTACAGAAGAAGAAAAGAACACCATGCTTGAAATGAAGCCTCCTGAGCCAAGAAAACTCATTTGCAAGAGCCTCAAATTCCTCTTTTTTCTGGAGAATCCATGTTTTGCTCTTGTAAACTTTCCTCTATTTATTAAAAATAAATCATGCTGCATCATAATTTTAGCATCCTGGTTTTACTGTTTGTTTTTATGAAATATGTTTTTATGAAATAACACAGCTGAGAGAACCTCCAGTGCAGAGTGTTGCTGTGTCCATCCCAGTTAAGCCCTATAACGAGAGAGTGAAGACCTTAATCGATCCCAACCACCCCTTAGTCCTCTGCTCAGCAATGAGCGTTGCCATGATTTATGTCTTCTTTAGACCTCACTGCATCTCTAGCAGTTTGCACTGCTAGAGAACTACTGGAGACAGAAAACTATACAAGGAATGGAAGAAAAACTTATTTTCATGCCCAGCCACATGTACACAGGAGAGTGTAGGACACTTACTGGAAAGTAGCCACCAGCTGAGCACACCAGCCACGGCAGACAGAACAGGCAACATTCAGCTGTCCACAGGGAGACGTAGTCAGCTGTATCTTCATCTCACACTCCATCCTCCCCATTTACCTGTACTTAAAACAATAGCTGAGAGTGCAGTTCCAGAGCCCCAGTGAAGCACCAAGAGGAAAAGAGAGGTGCTGCTCAGTCCTCTGCTAAATAGGGTTAATGTGACAACAAGCAGCTGCTGAGGGGCTGCTTGGCAAATTGCCCTACTCACCCTGAACCACTTCCAGCTGGTCCCTGGGCACTGTTAGATCACTGTTCTCTATTTATTGAGAACTCTATAGATTTTCTTTTATTGCAGTTTTCTTTCAGTCATCTCAGTGGCTCTTTGAAATGTGACTCTGCTGACCTTCTTCAGGTTCTGATTTCTACTTCCTTGTTTCTTAGGATTCTGCCAGGAGGCTCCTTTACTTTGCACAGTAATAAGTAGTGAAGCCAGCAAAAGATGTCTGTTCTTTGGCATCTATGGTCCCAGCTGAGGCAGTTTTGTGATCTCTGAAAGCTATGTGCGAAACTGCAGAGCAGGGAAGGGAATTCAAGTTTCCTGTATTTCAGACTGGGGTTTCAGCACCAGCTAATTTAGTGTCTCTGGGAAGTTCCCTCTGCTGCTGTGCACTGTCTAATATTATTTCTTTACTTCTTACTGTTATATAAAGTCACAGCATAATCTAATATTCCCTTATTAATTTTTTGATAGTGTATAGAATTGCAATAGTTCTGGTAAAACCTCACAGAAAGGAAGGGGAAGTAGGGATGAGCTATTAAAATACTTATGGAGTGGTTATTTAGTATTTCACACAGGTCTGGAAAATTTAATCTAAGGATTGGGCAGTTGTCTCACACCTGGTTCCTTGTACAGATTAAATCAGGCCACAGGGAAGGTCTGCATGGTGTAAGCAGAATTTCCTGAGGAATGAATCCATAGACATTACATAAATACTCTCTGCAAGACCATAACACTCATCTGCAGATCTCTAAGATAAGGAGATGGCTTGATTTAATTTATTTGCAGAGGATGCATTACCCCAAAACAAAGAAAGCAAACAGATAAATGTTGTTTGGATGCAATCATAAGTGTTTATTGGGAGCAAAGTAAAGGAAAAATACAAGATGGGCCTCAGTGTTTTTAAAAAAGGGCCAACAAAATAGTCTGCATCAAACTGATTCACTTTCAGGATATTGTTCTTTTGTGATTCATGTTTCAAATGGACTGAACAAATCACAGTGTAAGGTGACATCTATGGATCTTTCTTAGTAGACATATGGGTATCAAAATAAAAAACTACCAGTGAAAAAAAGTACATACTCCCAAACAATTAAAACCAGACATAGACCAGTTTTCAGTGATACATGGGCTTTAGTGCTCTGACAGTGAGAAACAGATTTTACATAATCAGTAATTTGGTATCTAAGAATGAAAAAGACACATTTTGAGAAAACTGACATTAAAAGCAAATGGAGCATGAGAAAAACAAGCAGAAGAGCAGTTCCCACAGGTGCTGATTAACACCCATAATACTGCTTCAGAGAGCCCTGCTACTCAGCTTGGCTGCACGTCCACATCTTGCTGTCAGTTCCAACGCTATTTCTCCTGCCATCCACAACTTCTGCCAGGCTTAGCATGGCCCACAGC
>JAOTQQ010000016.1:1910811-1932172 GCA_026546715.1 Gallinago undulata | reverse complement strand
GGCAGGGTCACCACCACAGGAGAGGGCTGGATCACCACTGTGGAGTCCTGGCATTGCCTGACACAGGGCTCATTGCAGCTGTTGGCCAGCGGGGTTGGCCCACAGGAGGTGGGAGGACACAAGTCGTAGCAGGACATGGCTGTGGGGTGAGAAATCTGAAACACACAAAAAAAGAAAGAAATGCAGTACAATAATTTAAATACAGCTCTATTTGTACAGCTGAAATTCTCAGATAAAGGAGAGTATGTAGAAAACTAACAACAGATTCCCTGGGGAGCCAGAGGACATTTTTCACCAGATCCAGAGGCAGTACTTTGAAAACAGGGTTACGCTTGCATTTTCTTTAGGACACTGCAGGAACGGTAGCCCTGGTGCATCTCAGTTGCGAACTTACCCTGAAGCCTCCATGGTTAGCTCACCCAGGGACAGGGTACACACTGGTGCTGGAAGTCTCCTCCTTCCTGTTGCAGAGTGTCCTAACCACATACACAACACTGTGCCATAACACTGCCCTTGGGAAAAGGCACTTCCAACACTTCCCCTTGCAGTTGTGGTCACACACAGAAAAAATATTAGGCTTCTGTGTCCCCCGAGAGAAACGGAGGTTGACTCCTTAGCCTCCAGATGAAGGTGCTCTGCTGCAACACATAAGACTCAGCTTGTTATTCCTGATCCAAGGCTTCACTCTGCTAAATAGTCAATGATGACAATGCTAATCCTTCGTAATGCTAATACAGCAAATAACCTGTCCCATTTCATTCCTATTGCTTCCTCTCATGCACACTCCATCTTGGAGGTCCTTTATCACAGTTTTAGAAAGTGGGAAATAGAAGATAAGCACTTAAAATCTGCTCAAAACCTGTTCTGAATGCAGGAGCACTTCTATTCTGGTGTATTGCTATTAATATTTAAATCATCAGCAGATCTCAGAAGCTATGGTGCAAATCTGTCCACAGTTGCTTGGAGGATGGAGAAGCAACTGGTTAAAGGTCAATCCTTGTCTGTGGAAGACCTACGAATTGCATTTAAAAAGCACTGATGATTGTTTTCTACATGAAGAGCTGGTGACCCAGGGCTGCCAGTACTGGCCAGTGTCCCCATATTCTTCTCATCTCCTGGCCTGAATTTTCCACAGACAGTCACACTATTCTGAACAGACTCAAGAATTCACGGCAGATATTTTATGTTCAGCTGCAGGACATGAAAACCTGACCAGATTCTAGAGGGGAATAAATAGACTTAACTGGTTAGCTTGTGGCTAATTGCCCCACTCAGTGATTTTTATAACTGACCACAAACAGAAAACTTCGTCTTTCATATGAAAACCCCTTCCTCCCTCAGAGAAAAAAAAAAAAAAAGAAAGGAATGTACTACAATATTAGTGAGGAAAAGCTACAAAAGCATCAAGACAACAGTTCAACATACAAAGAGACAATAAATGGGCTCAGACTTACCTGATTCACTGAGGCAAAGGCAACGAGAAATGGATGGAAGAGCCTTGGGTTGCTCAGGTTTTTATACCAAGTCCCAAGTTGCCCAACAACCTGGGACATTCTTTGTGCATGAAGTTATTTATGAGCCACTATTGATTACATGGTTTTTTGCCTCAGTATTTGTGTTTATTACTGCTTTACTTCCTTATCTTGTGGCATGTATATCTGACCACAGGACCCTTTCATCTACAAATACTCTGGGCCAAGTTAATTTCTGGGAACACTAGAATGATTAATTCAGAAGAATTTATTCGGCCTTCAAAACCTTCTTGGATCTGCCCAGTGTCATTAAAGGAGATTAAGCATAATTTACATAATGCAGTCCCTTGTACCCTCCTCTGCAAAGTAAATGTTGTTGGAAATCATTAAGAATTTCAGCTTCTGGAATCCAACCCATGAGCAGTTGTAGTTTGGGGATTTGAGCTGCTTTTAGGGAAAAGAGAAGAGTTTTGGTTTTGTTGAGGGTTTTTTTCAGAAAATGATGAGGAATACATGTACAATCTTCACCAAACTCCAGCCCCAAAATGAGAGAAGCAGGACAAATGTTGTTAAAAGGGAAGGACCCCAAAGAACACTGTGAGAGTCAGGGGGAAGTTAAAAGTGTTACGGACAAAAGCTATGCTATAACTAGTAAAACACTGAAGGTACTGCATCTTTGACATAGAAGAAGAAATTTTTTTTAAAAAAGGTATTAAAAGTCCAGTCTAATGAGGTAATAACAAATTCTAGCACTTCTGTGGAAAAGTCTGAATGACACATTTTATTAATACAGAATCTTTCCTGGCTGTGTCTAATTCTGGGCCTGATCTCTTAGTTTTTTATCTACAGAATTCACAAATCCACTTTTATTCTTGTCTCAGCCCTCAAAACTGTTTTAGGTTAACTTCCACATGCATAAATATGTTGCATGTCATGGTGACATTTGTTCTCACAGAAGAGTTCTGCGAAAGATAAAGCTTGGAAAGACATAGCTGTGGAGGCAGAAGAACTCACGTACAAGAATTCTTCCTTTCCTACTGCAGCATTCATTTCCCTGCTAAAGATGTGTTAGAGACCAATGGCAACCAGTTGGAGAAATCTCAAAAAGATATAAAGTGTCAATAAGTTCAAGAATCGAATTGCTGTTGATTTTTCTGTCACTTCAGAGCAGTCTTTGGATGCACATTGACATTGAGCCTCATCTATAAGGGGGTGTTGCAGGGTAAATAGTGAAGGGGTAAAATGCAGCCACAATCCTAGACACAGAGATTAGTATTGAAGGTTCTGCTCTCCCAGCACTTTAACTACTGAGACATGTAAATCAGTGCTAAATTAGGAGTCTCTTTGCAAAGATCCCCTGGGAACAGAAACTCGTTTGGCTTGGTCAGAGCTTCCAGAGAACTTCAAAGTTTATCAGAAGCTTTTATTAAAGCACTAGGCATGCAAAGCAACACATTATGTGCAAATTTAAGAGATGTGACCCATATTTGAATTCTCCTATCACTTCTGCAATAATATATTAAGATTTGGGTGTGCAGGTCAGTCATTGGGTTCTAAAATTTATGTCATTGCTGCTGACTGCAAGAATTACAGCGATTTTAGCTTTAATTTAAAAAATGTCTCAAGGTTTGGTTTAAGCCATCTCATATTTCAAAGAGATTCTAAAGTAAAATGCCATTGCCTTTTTTATCTTCACCAACCCTGGTCATTCCTCAGTACTTCATATTCCAAGGGATTAGCAGGCTTTTTCAAAAGTCATTTCTGCTACAATAACTATATTTGGGGAATTAATTTGTATAACAGTATCCATAGATTATTTTAATTTTTATTATTATTATTATTCCTTCATCTGCTTGGAAAAGACAAAATACTTTTAAAATCAGACTATGAGTGTAAAAAAGGGATCTAGCAACATTTTCAGAGATGTCTACAGCCTTCCCTAAAAATAATTACATATATAATTATTATTGTTCTAATCCCAGCCACTTTATTGTACAGTCAGAATGACTTAATGGCCTGATCTTTGAGATGAATTAAAGTGAGTGAATCAGAAGCTCACAGCTTTTTTTTTTTTTTTTTTGTATAATCAAGGACAGACCTATATATTCAGATTATAATTAAAACTTTTTGCATAATAATTATGTGATTCAGTAATATGAGAACATCCTCCTGAGACACCTGTGAGTAAGTGTCTGAAGAAAAATTCTTAATCAAAGTGGAACTGGAAGATTACTCACAGTAATCCCCACGTAATGGTTCCAGACACAAATGTCACCCCAAAAACCTGTGCATGGAGAAACAGATACACAGAAAATGGAAGTTTCCCTGGCAAGAAGAGCGCCATCTGCAATAAATTCTGAACTGTAATTAATTAGCCCATTATAAAGAAATGGATGCCTCAGAGGCTTCAAGCAGTTGAACAAATCTGCAGAAGTTCTTGCAGCTCATAGCCCTCCTATGTCATTCCCTTCTCTCATCTTTCACACCAGCTCTGATTGGTGCTTTTATCTGAGACCTCATTCTTTGCTAATTATGCTAATATAGATGTTTATTGGCCACATTAGCAACAGCCTGTGTATCCTACACAGCCATTTGGCATTCACACAATGATCTAGGGCACCTGATTCTTCATCACTGAGAGTTGACTCTGCTCATGCCCTCAAATTACTAACAATTTCTGGCTTATTGCTTAAACCAGAAGATGTATCTCTATCTTAAGGTGGATTGTTTTACTCAGACTGGCTGCCTCTGTGTGGCACCGATGTTTTTATTGCAGCCCCCCCCCCGCTATGACTGGGGGCTGGCCTGTACAGCTGAGTGATACACAGTGTGTGGCTAATCTGTGTGGCCTTTTGGTGTAGGCAGAGTCTCTGACTTCAGCTTCACAACCCCAACTTCTGCTGCTCAAATAGCTCCCCTGAAGGCAAAGGTGTTCAAACACCATTAGATATGTCGCCTTCAAAGTTCATACCTTAACACAGCTATTTTCACTGTAAATGCTATTCAAATATTGTTATGAAGAAATTTAAAATTTGAGGTTTGCTTTTTCATCTTACTGTGGTCCAATAAGCTTAAACAATTTATGTTGTGATTTCCCCTTTTGTCAAAAAATAAGTGTAACTAACTACTGCATACAGATGTGTGGAGTATGGCTGCAGAGCACCAGGTGTAATGGGGTCGTTATGCTGGAATTCAATGGGGAAGGGCAGAAGAAAACAACAACAGAAATTAATTTACGCCAGAGGGAAGAAATTATTTACTCACCAAAACTTCTGCAAAAACAACACACCCAAAATGGGTGGGCGTTAGTTATTTTTTAAATACATTTGAATAATTTTTCAAATGCAGATTCTAATTATATTTCCAATTGTAAGAGTGCAATTAGTGTTTCTCTAGCCATGCCCATATGAATCAGACCCACCTTCCTTGCAGAAGGATGTCTTGGTGCCACTAAGGCTGATGAATGTGTATGAATAATCCATCACCCCAGAGCAAGGGACTGACTATAGTCATTGGCATAAACCCTCTTCACCGGGCATTATTTCTTTCTGCCAAGAGTTACATGAGAGATCACTCACCTGCATTTTGCTGCAGTTACGCACTGATTCCCTGATTTTACATTTATTTCCATTAGTCATTTAGGAAGGAAAAGAACACAGCCCACTTGTCTGGAGCTGAAGACACAGGATTAATACACATTCATTTAAAGCCTTTCCATCCCTGTAAGAAAAGAAGGGTTTCCCCCTCAAAATAAACTTTGAAATTACAGACTTTTACATGGGGTGAAAATTTGGGTGTTCATTTAACCCCACAGATGCCTCCAATCAGAGAGTGCACACGAATACTTCTGCCAAAACCAACTGTGTCAGCACCAGTTCATGAAGATCCACAGAGAGGCAACAGGAACTTGGTTTACAATGTGAGTTCCAAATCTACATTTAAGATAGCTTGGCATTATTACAAAAAAAAAAATATTCAAGATAATTTTCAGAGGGAGCAGGTCTCCTTTAGAGCATTCCCAAAAAACTCCTTGAGATCTCTCTTTGGGGTCCTGCTTTGCTCAGACCACAGTCACCAGAGATGCTTTCGGATCAACAAGAGGAATTTAGTAACAAGCACTTTAAGTGAAAGTTTAAATCTGACCCCTGTGATGAAAAGCCTGAGTAGGGGAAGGAAATGTACTTGTACAATGTACTTGGGAAATCAAAAGTACTTGTAGCCAAAGTATCGACTCTGTATCTAGTTTCTGCTTTACTACAATGTAGCTAATCAGAGTCCACAATCAGTCTCCAATTTGACTAGACAAAGGAGATAATTTGTATATATAAAGTAAATACTTTGTAACGATATTCCCAAAGTTCTGTGGCCGTAAATCAATTTCCTGCCATAGAGGTCATCAGCCAAATCCTTATTTCTAGTCAATGTGAAAAAAAGTGGCTTTGATAAATAGAACAGAGGAAGAGTAAGAAATTTTACAAAAAGGCTAAAATTCCTACAAACAAACACCAGGAGCCTTGGGTTGTCATGCTGCGTAATTTAATGAAAGCAAAAAGTGGAATAAAAAAAGTACAAAGTGTAAGTATACATTTCTAGGACTCAGAAAGACAGCAGCTAATGTCTTCTCATCCTGGGTTTCTTTTTGCAGTGCTGTTGTGAACTGAGACAGTTAAGTCCCACCTACAGCAACAAAAAAAAAAAAAAAGTTTCATCAGAAGTATAAAGTATTCAAAGAATAAGACAAGCAAAGGCCTGATTTCAGGAGATGCCTAGCTCCCACAGCTCCATTAACTTGAGCTGGAGTTGGGTATCTAACATCACTTCTGAAAACCATGGCCATGAGCTCAGTCCTGTGTCGGGTCATGCCTCAGCGTTCCTGGTCATTCCTTCCTTCTTGCTCCTCACGCTTTAGCACAGCTCGCTAAAGCCGCTGCGGTAGGTGTTGTAGCGACGGTAGGGCTGGCTGTACCCACTGCCCAGGGCTGAATACCCAAGGCTCCCAAATCCAGAGGAGTTGCCAGAGTTGATGGGCACCCCCTCGGAGCTAAGGGTGTTTCCCACGGCTGCAGAGGTGGTGGATCCCATGGCGGTGTTCTGGGGGAAGGAGCTGAGGATGGGTCCAGGCAGGGTCACCACCACGGGAGGGGGTTGGATCACGTACGTGGAGTCCTGGCACTGCCTGACGCAGGACTCATTGCAGCTGTTGGCCAGCGGGGTTGGGCCACAGGGGTTGGGTTGACACAGGTCATAGGAAGACATAGCTGTAGGACAGAGGGAAGTCTGAAACGCAGGCAAGAAAGTAAATGCAATGTAAAAGCTGTATTAAATTTATAAAATTCAAGTAATAGGATAACATACGTGAAAATACCTAGAGAAGGTGGTCAGATAGGATGAGGGGTAATGGGACAGGATGAGCAATAATGGTTTTAAAATGAAAAAGTGCTGATATAGCTATTTGGAAGAAATTCCTTCCTGTGAGGATGGTGAGAGCCTGGCCCAGGTTGCCCAGAGAAGCTGTGGCTGCCTCATCCCTGGACGGGTTCAAGGGCAGGTTGGACGGGGCTTGGAGCAACCTGGGCTGGTGGGAGGTGTCCCTGCCCAGAGCAGGGTGGGGAATGGGATGGTCTTCAAGGTCCCTTCCAACTCTAACCATTTTGTGATTTATTAGATCAAAATCCACAGCAGACAGTCTGAAAATAGCCTGGAGGTTTCTTTTGTTTTCTATAAGGCTGCCGGAGGATGTCCCCACTCTGCAGCTGGCCTCTGAGCTGTGGTACCAGTCATGGTAATGTTTGTCATAACACTTACCAGCAGAGGCATTTCCCATTCTTTGGGAGTTTCTCTTCATATTGTCTCTCTGGAAAAGTTGCAGTTGTGACTGTAGTTGTGATAGAGACCAGTAGCTGGAGCTCTGATCAGGCAGGGAAGGTGGCCCTGATCTGAACGTTGCCACATAACTGGCTTTAGTGCCTTAATTCTGGAACTTAGTCACTAACAGCCCAAGCAGCAACATTTGCAGAACTAGAGAAAAGCGGCTGAGAAGAACCCTTTGCTCCCAAATGTCTTACAACCAAAACAGCCAAACTTGGAGTGGAAAGAAGGATAAAATAATCCTTCCTTGGGAAAATACCCCACCAGAAGTTTCTGCCTTGATTTGAATTCAATATACTAGAGCCTATTGGGATCCCTGCTCATCTGCCTCTGGAAAACAAGGCATGGGGATAGATCCTGCTACTCATCACATTTATTTTTTTTCATTTATTTATTTTCCTCTTTTTTTGGTCCCAGTTTCTTAAGATGGCACTATATTTCCAACTGGGTTCAGCTAGACAATGCCTAGCACTGTGTAGCTTAAAGTTGGTCTCTGAAATGGAGCATGAAGCTGCTTGTTTTGAGAGACAATATTGCCAGCACCCTCTAAGCCCTGTCTCATTACACCCTGCTCCAGAAGTAAACAAAGCCTTTCTTTTTTGATAGAAGCAAGCCTTTCTAATTTTCCTTCCCAAAAGCAAAAGAAAAAAGTTAGCAATATTTATACAGAACTAAGAATACCAAAAAAAAAAACCAAAACAACATTAAAAAAGCAGTCATCAAAGTAAGAGTTTAGCATTTAAAAAGGCGCTGCATAGATTCAGACTTACCTGTTCACCTGGGCGAGTAAGGCAAGAGAAGTGGATGGAAGACTCTTGTGTTCTATAGGTTTTTATACCATGTTCCAGACTGCCTGCAGACCAGACACATATATTATGCGTGAAATTATTTAATGATACGTATTTTTGCATGCAAAGTGCCCCAAACTGATCAATGCCATTTATTTTTTTTCCTTTCAAAATCTCTTTTACCATTGTGGTATTTTTTTTCTCCCTTATTACCTCCACATTCCAGTATACACCAAGCTTTAATCTTCACTAGTGGGCACCCACTTAATTGCTTGGAAGGCTGTGGTGACTCGTTTGAATTACAGCAGTAATTATGTGTGTACGTTTTATGTTTCATTTTAGTCATCAAGACACTGCTCAAGCGGAGCGTATGCGATGAATAGTCCTTATTCAGGACTTGACTCCTTTACGTGAATAATCATTTAGTTCTGAGGTGGGGGCCTGGGTTCAATTCACAAGTATTTCCATTTCAAGGACTCAGCTTTACCATAAGACAAGTTGTATATTAAGTATTCCCAAATTTTGCACTTCTGCACTATTGCAATCCCACACAAACACGTAGTTGAGAAGAGCAGCAAATTTCCATCAGCGCTGCAAAGGTTAAAGAAAATTAAGACAGGTGAGAATTGCTGACCAGAGACAATAAAACACATTCTATAATTGCTTGGGTTAACCCACAGTTTTCCCAGTTTGTCTGAACACAGCTAATACAAACACATGTAAGACTGCTTTTATTTATCCAATCATAAATTTTGACTTCATTTTCCATGCCCGAGTCAAACAATCACACTTTTAATAGAAGAGCTTGATTACTTGATTTCATTACTCTGTGGCATTCATTAACTACCTCTAATTCTCAACAAGATTTCCATGCAGTCTCTCATCTGAGGAATTTTTTCCTACCTGAAAGCTCAGCAACTCACCTGGACGGGCAGCAATTTTCACATAAAATTAAGTATGAATGTGCATGTTAAAGATTGCTTTCAAGTATTGGTTCTTAGAGGCAGTGCTCTGCCTGAGCCAAATTGTGCCGTCAATAGAAGTCACACCCAGGAGTTCTCCACTACATTTATCATTACATGAGTTTTTTCACCTCTGTGGACTATCCTGGCCTCACTCCAACCTGCTTCCTGGCTTCACTTCCTTCACTCACGTCCTGGCTTTCCTAATTCCACAAATGGAAAATATGGAAAAAGCAGGAATCAGGCCTTTTCTCTTAACACCACTATCCCCCAGCAAGAGATAGGAATTAATTCTAAATGAAGAGTGTCTTTATACACAGGTTGGTCTTGGTCTTCAGAAGAACAAAGGACTTCAAAGTTCAGAGCAGCTTCTCACTAATGGCTCAAATATGCAAAGTTTTGTGCTACCTAATGCTCACGGTACATGACAAGATCTCAGCATCACCTGGCTAATAACCTAATTTCAAAGTGTGTGAGTCAAGATCGCTCAAAGGACTTCAGAAACTAATTCAAGGTAAACACCTTCAGAAACTTTAATTATTCTATTAAAATTTTTCATAATTGATTAAAAAAAAAAATAAAGCCAAATCTTCATCTTCTCTAAAATCCTATAACTCTACATATTTTAGTGATTCTCCACAAGAAGATTCTCCTTTTTTTGTCTATAAAAGGAGAGAGTTTTTTCTTCCCTTTACTCACAGTCTTTAGTATCCAACTTACTACCTGTTGTCTTTTTATATATTTTTTAAAAAATATTTCCTTATAGGGGATGAAAACAGTCACTCACCCTTTCATCTGTAAACTGAGATAGCCAAGGGATGTTAACTTTTCCTCACTCTTCCCTCTAGGGACATAAATGTTTTTTCTTGGAGGGTATATAATATTTTAGAAACAGATTCATTAACAGCCTGGAAATGTTTTCATTTATATTCTCCTGATTTATTCTAATTAGCAACTAGAGTTCACCCAAAAGGTTGAGAGCCTTTGGATCTTGCTTTGGAGGGATTGTTATGGCTGGTGAAGCAGGACGTAACAGCTCTTGCTTATGGGTCAGTGATGGAGTTTCGTGTTCCACGCACTCAATTAAAACCCTTTGTGTAAGAAGACAGTGCTCCCATGACAGGCTGCTGAGCTACCGAATTGCCAAAGAGCTGACAAATTACTTACATGAATTGAAATTTGTATCATCTTTATGTTGACTCCAGAGGCTTGACTGCGCTCGTACAAGACATTCAAATGACCCACAGGTCTCTGAGATGAAAGAAGCTTTGAGGGAGGCTTTTCATCTGACGCCAGGAGGAGATCAGACTGGTACATAAACCATAAGCAGTTTAACTACTGGGAACAATTTAACTATTGGGGACAATTTAACCAGCTGCAACAGAATTTATGTAACTGGAATTATTTGAATGCCTCAAACCTTCCCAACATGAGAATCTCTTCAATTTTCCCCCAAAATCTATTGTTTTAGTAGCTCCAGTGGCTGTTGCAGATCTGTTTTAAACCTCAGGTCCTTCCTTTCAGCAAAAATAATTTACTTGTGAGGATTTCTACAGGTTTTAATGCCTAAAATTTCCTGTATTTATTTGCTGTGAGCATGCTTCATTTCTTGACATGAGCTTTTTGTTGGAGTTCTGTAGAGCTGCAGCCAGGACAGTCAGCCTTTTATAAGGATCCTTAAAATGCACAGTACTTTTGCAGTAAATAACAAGTAAATAGATAATTAATTTTGTGGTCTGTCCCAAAAAGCTATGTGTATGCCTCCTTGGAGATTTCTGCTGCCGTTATTGTTTTACTTTACAAATCCAAGCATTCAAGCAGTGATTTGATAGTAAAGGAATGTAAATCTTTCTCTGGACCCTGCAGCTTCAGGTCAGAGTTACTGAGAGTGTGAATCACAACAGAATTCCTTGAAACAGGTATCATTATATGCTAGATCAGATACCCTGCCATTCTGTTAGATCATAAAACGTTTCCAGCCTGGAGAATAATTTCTTGGCAGAAATGCAGAAAAGCCAAGTATTATGATGAGTCAGTGAAGAATCAATATGCATTTCAGCTGCAAAATTAAATATTTTCTTGATCTTGAGCTCTAAGCATATGTTCTTCGCTAATTAGTGGCCCCAAAAGCATTTATAACATGTCTGTGCCTGGTAGTTATGATCTACACAGTTTCAAAAGGAGGTAGGAGGGGAAGGAAAAAATAACAGAAGACTGGAGATATGATAAAAGCGTAAGTTTAATAATACCAAAGAGTGGATTAAAATACCGCAAAGCAACAGGTTTCAATGTGGGAATAATGGCATATCTCATGGTGACGTATTCCACAGATGGAACTTTTTTCAGTGTAACACCTTGACAATCAAGTCCCATCTACTGTCTAATTTAGAAGTTTTACACCACGAAGTATCAAATACAGTAACACACAGCAGAACTACATACTTGATCAGAAATATAAAGCAGTATAACAAGAGAAGGGACCTCATTTAGGGAATAACTAACTCCCACAGCTCCATTAACTTGAGCTGGAGCTGTAGGTATCTAACATCATTTCTGAAAACCATGGCCATGAGCTCAGTCCTGTGTTGGGTCGTGCTTCAGCGTTCCTGGTCATTCCTTCTGCTTGCTCCTCACACTTCAGCACGGCCCATAGAAGCCACCACGGTAGGTGTTGTAGCGACGGTAGGGCCGGCTGTACCCACTGCCCAGGCCTGGATACCCAAAGCCCCCAAATCCCAAGGAGCTGCCAGAGGAGATGGGCACTCCCTCAGCACTGAGTGCGGTCCCGACGGCTGCAGATGCTGAGGAACCCACGGCGGTGTTCTGGGGGAAGGAGCTGAGGATGGGTCCAGGCAGGGTCACCACCACAGGAGAGGGCTGGATCACCACTGTGGAGTCCTGGCACTGCCTGACACAGGGCTCGTTGCAGCTATTGGCCAGCGGGGTTGGGCCACAGGAGGTGGAAGGACACCGCTCATAGCAGGACATGGCTGTGGGGTGGAGGGAAGTCTGAAATACAGGACCAGAAGTGAATGCAATGTAGGAGTCTTATTGCACTTACATTTCCTCAGCTCAAGCATCAGGGCAACAGGAGCTTTCCAGGAATCCTTTTAGGAGTTGAGAGAAGGAAATAAAATTCTTAAATACCCTACAAGAAGATGGAGGCTGAAATAATCCTCTCCGTGTTGTTGGTGACTCCGCAGAATAGCTGGCAGCAGAATAAAAAGGCACATAACTGTATCATTACTTTAATTTTAGGTTTTTGATTGGCTGTATGTCTGGAAAAACACCACTGAGATTCAGCCCCAGGTATTCAGAGTGTTGTAGAAGTAACAATTATGAGTAATACCAAGCCACAAAGGTACTTATGGAGAGAATTCAATAGGCATCTGGAAAATGAAATGAATTATTTTCCAGATTGCAACTTTGCCTAGGAAGAGGTACAAATTTCAATCTAGTTAATCATACTTGAAGCTGAGGTCTTTGGAAATCTCTCCCAGACAACTTGTTGACAGACGTCCCACCCATGAGACAGCCAGGAGTTACCTCACGTACTCCCTATGTCTGGTTCCAACATAATAAACACAAAGTCACTGTTTCCTATTGCGTATCTCATTCTGTTGGGTGCTCAGCCCTCCTTTATTTTTCTTTTCTTTCCCCTCATCCTCACAGTCCCTGAAACCATTTCTCTAAACTTCCAGGTTTCATTGCACCCTGGAAGACCATTTCAAAACTATAAGACACCAAGCAGAACTTTTTCTTCCTAGTTTCCTTGCTCTCCAGCTGTTTCTTTTAGTATCTCATTCATTTTACCCTCGTTTCCCACTTAGCCCAGTAATAAATCCATCATAACAAAAATAGAAACACTGGAGAAGCCTCTAATGGAATAAACAGCAAAGTAAAGGATTTTTCTGGATGACATTTCTGAAGATACACACATCCACAACCTTTGCAACTACTGTTGTTTTCATACCAACCCAACCAAAATTTCAGACATTACAGAAAATGGATGAAAACCTTAAAGCTATAAAATGTATATTGGAACTTGAAAGATGACTGAGCACATTGAAGTCTATAATCATAGAATCATAGAAAGGTTTGAGCTGGAAGGGATCACCTTTAAAGATCACTTAGTTCCAACCCCCTTGCACAGATCTTCTACCCATTCAGTTTGTTATTCTTTATTATTACCATTATTATTATTAATGTTATTTTCTAAGTCACCTAGTATGTCTAAAAGCCCACATTTAAACAAATTTCTATCACCATTTTAAGGATCCTCAGGCCACGTCGGGGCTCCAGAAACACCTGCAATTCTGACAGCAAAACACAACTTTTTAAAGAGAAAGTCTTCCCCCCAACCAATCCAGCAACTAGCAAAATACTGCAGAGAAAAAGAACAGCGATTATGGAGGTAAGAATTCAGCAAATTGAAAAAGATTAGAGTTGAACTAACCTTGTTCACAAAAGAGGAAAAAAGTAAGAGAAGTAGTAGGAAAGACGTTGAGTTGAGTTGGCTTTTATACTGCATCTCAGATGGCCTGAGGACCACAGACATCCTTTGTGCATTAAATTATTTGCCAACAAGTATGTCCTGAATGCAAAATGCTTCCAACTGATTAAATGTCTTTTCCTTACTGTTTGTTACTGTGTTTTCATTTTCTTATCTTCTGACAGACATTCCGTCATATGAGTTTCTCTCATCTTCTGGTATTATAGACCAAATTTATTCCAGTGCCACCTTTCAGTCACAACAAAATTTATGCTTTAGTGTATATTTCACTTTAGTCATAAAGAAGAACATTCAGAAAAATTTATACAATACATAATTCATCACTGAAAAGTGTTCTTTTATTAAGAATATGAGTGTAAGTCCTTAATAAATTCTGGTCTCCACCACTGTTTACAACGCTCCGACTCCAGCCAAGCATAAGAACAATTTAGACAGAACTTCTGTGTTTTGACAAGGCCCTGCAAAAAAACACACCTGAAATCCCATTGAATCCAATTAGAAAGAATCAGATTCCTGTGTGAAATTCAGAGAAAAAAAAATACTATTATATCATATCAAATTTGGATAATATCACCCTGTTACACCTCCATAACACAGTTTGAGGCACAGCTGCTGGAGCAAGGGGACACTGAAACCTGATTTATCAGTTCTTTCACTAAAGGAACTCCCCTCTGTACCACCTCAGACCACAAATATGAATAGCACTTCATAAGTCATCTCCATATGAATTTTAAATTATTTTTAGGTATTATCCTTGCACAAGCTTAACAGTGAAGACATTGGGGGAAAAAAAGCACACAGAGACCTGTTTGCTATTGTATTTTGTTCCCTCACTACAGACAGCAGCACAACAGTGATTCCACTCCAGATTGATGGAAAGTCATTGCATGAGTGGAATGTATATACAAAATTTTAATACATTTTTTTAACTTTACTTGGCAATCTCTCCTGTACAAGCTGCAGGGTTTGAACCTCTCCTTGGATAAGAGTTATTGAACATTGGGCATGAGAATTCATCAATATCTGGGGAATAAATTTCTTGGTCTTAAGTTCCTAAAGAAGAAGGGCTTCCAAGTCCTTCAAAATTTTCATTAACAATGTGCATATTCACAGAATTATCATGTTCATGATGTGTGATGAGGTTTTAATACCCTCAACATGTTCATTAATATGTTCATGATGTATGATGAGGTTTTAATACCCTCAACATATGAGATGCCTTTAAAAACCTCTGAACCAGAAAGTTTATACCTTCACAAAGTGAAGCCATTTGTATTTTAAGACCATGGAAACCAACTCTGAACAACTCTTTAAAGAAAAAAATCAACTTTTTACAAATTCTTAAACTGCTTCTTATATTCCAGTACTATTACCTAAGGTGGTCGACCTACATTGTTAAATATTCCCCTTCCTTTCTGGACCTAAACAATGCTTCCAACCAACTGTAAATGTGTGCATTTTTTAAATACTTCTGTACTTTGAAATTCTTCTGTAGCATTAGGTGCTTACTGGCAACCCGGAGAATTATTTCTCCTGTAAAACTTGTAACAACAACCACACAAGTTTTCAACACTTCTGTTCTGCTTCCTTTTAATCATCCAAGAGCTTCTATTTGATAATAACCTCATATTTTAAAAACAAACTCATCTGAGATCACTGCAGTATTTTCAAAAAGACTCCTGATCTGTCTCCTGACCACAGCTCAACTCCAGATTGGTCCAAGAGGCTTGAAGCCCTCCTTAGAGATCTCCTCAGAGATTTATTATTTTAAAAGATGGTGAACAAATTACCTGGCATTGTTCATAAGTGGGTCAGGCAGGGAATGGCTCAAAAAGAGCTTTAGTAAATGTCTTCAATGTGATGGCAGATTGTGCTCCAAAGACACCCCAAAGCTAACAAATTGCTGAAGAGCTGAAAAAAAAAAAGTCTTTCTTAGGCTGGGCTTGGAATAATTTCATATTGACACTAGTAGAGTAAGTATTAAAGTACCAGAAATTACAAGTACCCATAAATTGTGAAGATGAAAGAATTTTTAATGGGTAGAGTATCCTTCTCATGCAACGCCAGGGCAGGGTGAACCTAGACTGGAACACAAAACAAAACAATTTCATTATCAAGAAAGGTTCCACCTGCAAAAAAAAATGTATGTGGGAACTAATTCATGCAAAAAAGGAAGCCTCAATAGTTTCATAAATTTGTGAACATCCATATGCATAATTATTGTACCCATTTCTCCAATCTTAACACACAAAGGAGACACGGCCTTCAAATTGATGTTCACATCACAACTGCCTCCCTAATGAGACTTTAAATAAAGGCTTCAACATCCTTCACAACACTCCATGATGCCATGTTGTCTGAACATGGTTAGTTCCAGGACATAGCTTTTTTTTTTTTTTTCAAATCAGGAAGCATAGACAGGCACTTGCAGCAGAGAGCAGTTCTCCAAGCCTTTTCATTCACAACAAACACCACAAACGTAGCTTTCAGGACATGCTGTTGTTGGACACAGGCCATTTAACCAGACATTTCACTCTCATGAAATTCCTTTCTGTGCTCTTTGTGCTCCACATCCATTTGCATCATAGAAAGATGCCTTCTGCCACCGAGAATGAAGTATTCTTTGATGTACATCAGAGTGCAATCGGTGATTCCTCACAGATCTGAGTGAATAAATAATTACTTCAGTCAGACCAGTTCAGTCAACAGGGCACCAGGTGCTTTTGTAGACATCCCAGTCCTTTCAATTATTTGTTTAAGAATATACTCATGGAAACCAATTTTTAAACAGAGACTCCACTCAGTCTGGCTTCTATTGATTTACCATCTTTCATACTTTGCTTCTGTTGCCCCAAGCCACCGCCTAAAAGGGGACTTATCCCATCTTATCTCTAAACTATTTTTTCCCTCACATCGGGGACTTTACAAAATAAGCGTAAAACATCTGAAAAAAAAAAATAAACCTACCTCTTTTCCCTACTGTGTGGGCACTTGGACTAGTTCCAGCACTGAATGTGCATGCCAGGGACCTTCCCTCTGCTGACTCCACTATGTCTAGCTCAGCACTATGATACTTTAATCTTCACATAGATTTTAGTGGGCTTTAAAAGGGAAATCCCTGTAGAGTCATCAGAAATTACGCATGTCCTGCTGGACCCCTTATTTCCCATGGGAGAGGAAAGCAGTTGACAATTAAAAACTTAGATAAATTTCTCAAAGCTTATGTACCTACAGACTAGGGTATTCTTTGATGTCTCTTAGTTGCACACAATGTGCTGAGTTTTAACATTGTTGAGAAAAATTACTAAATAATGAGAAGCAGGATAAAACCCAAACTCTTCTTAAGGGAAATACCTGTGGACATTTGTTTAGTTCTTCACTCACGTAATTCTTCCTCTGTATTATGAGAGTTCTTTTGTGGATTAGCCAAGGAATAAGATTAATTGGATTTTCTTTAATGTGTGAAAAGAGGACATCAAAACCCATCATAAAAATGTATTAATGATACAATCCTATAAAGAGCCTCAGTGCTCTGATGAGATCTGAATGCTCACTTCACCTCACTTTTTGAAGCCTTGAGTCAAGATCACTCAAAGCGTGTCATGGTTGCAGCATCAGAGTCTGGCAGTATTCAATCTCAGCAAAAATAGAAACCCAAATACTCCTTCTGAAAAACCTTATTACACACTTTCAAGTTCTCAGAGTTTCAGAGGTACCAAATAGGTGATAAGACCAGAAATCTCCCAACCTGAAACATCAAAATTGTATTTTTACATAGATGTGGAAAATTTTCTAGAAAAAACTAACAAAAGAAATATATATGTAAAACTGTTTAGTGCTTAACAAGTGTGTAAAAAACAATGAAATTATTTTTATGAGGTTGATTCTGGTGACAATTCAATTCACACCTTCCATGGAGAAAGTACTCTACATAGATTTTCCACATAATGACACATTCCTCCCCAAGGATGAAAAAAGGGAGAAGAAAACCACAAGAAAACTCAAGATCAGATGCAACATCAGTTTAATGATAAAAAGTCAAGTAACATTCTGCAAAACAAAAGGAATATATATATTTATATAAGGGAAAGAAGCCATTTAAACCATTCCAACTGAAAGACAGCAAGCAGAACTCCACTTTTCCTTAATTCCTGAAGAAAACCTCTCCACTGATCATTTAAAAGTACAGCATTATACCATGTCAATGTAAAACTCAAAATAACAGATGCAAGGGAAGTCATCAAAAGCAGGAATTTCAAGAATAAGACATCAGTTGGCCATGTTTCAGACAGACCTTATTTCCTCCCTTTGCAGAAGGACATGAGGGTGCTCAACCCATCTGGAAACCACGGCCACCAGCTCTGTCCTCAGACCAGCACCTGGCTTTAGGCTTCCTGGTTGATCTGCTGGACACCCAGTATGGCTTTAACAGGGCAGGCACCTTCTGCCATAGTAGCAGCCACCAAGGCCAGAGAGGTTGAAGCCACCGGAGTTGATGGGCACTCCCTCCTCATTCAGGATGCTGCCAACAGCAGCAGATGCAGAAGATCCAACAGCGGTGTTCTGGGGGAAGGAGCTGAGGATGGGTCCGGGCAGGGTCACCACCACAGGAGAGGGCTGGATCACCACCCGGGAGTCCTGGCACTGCCTGACACAGGGCTCGTTGCAGCTGTTGGCCAGGGGGGTTGGGCCACAGGGACGGCACAGATCGTAGCAGGACATGGCTGTGGGATGGAGGTGCACCTGGGAGAGAGGGCACAGAAAGCACAGGCAGCGTTTGAGGTGCAGCCTGACAGCCTTCCATGGAAGGGAGAAGGCAAAGAGTAGAGAGCAGAGACAGGGTTTGTAGGGAGGAAGAGGGTATTAAGTGCCATAGTCCTGAAAGAGCACCTGCTAAATCAGAGAACTTTTACGCCCCTCTCACCACTGTGGCAAACAAGAATAAGAGAGGCAATGAGAGCAGGATACAAACTTAAGGTGCTCAGCAACAGCTTCAACAAAGCCAGAAGACAAAAATAAAGAATAAGGGAATAACAAGAGGCAGAGGTGATTGCAGCTCACCTTGTTCACCGAGGAAGTGAAGGAGAGAGAAGAGATGAGGAAGCCTACAGTTGGTCTGCCTTTTATACTGGTCCAAACCACTCCAGGCCCACAGGCACCCTTGGCACAGGTCATGTGTTTACCAACAAGCTCATCTTGCATGCAAAGCATCCCAATTAAAGAAATGGGGACACTGCTTATGTTCCCTACAATGTTGCCTTTTCATTTCCCTGTTCATGATGTGCCTGTTCAGTCACACAGGCTCCTTTCAAGTGACTCTATTAGAGACCAAAACGTTTCCCAGGAAAACGACACAGAAGTAAAAGAAGAATTATTTCAATGCACAGTACCTGAGCATGGAAAAATGCACAGACAGTAGAGAGAAGAAGCCTAGAGTCCAGCACAGCCATCAGGTTCATGGTGATGAAGGAGGACATGGTGATCAAGCTGGGCAGCCAGCTCACAGGTCAGAAGATACAATGATGGTCACCTGGGTCAAGAGAACACACTACATTGCTTACCAGAGCCAGGACAATCAGACAGACCCAAGGAGAGGATGGGAAATCAGTGCAAAACTTGGTTTCCAAATCCAGGGGGCTCATGGTCAGGCAGAGACAAACCTGCAGAACAGGAGCCTTATGCTCCTACCAGCCATCTGAAGAAAAGGACAAGGCCTCAGGAGAGACCTTAAATAAAGCCCTGGGTCAAGGGGAAGAGGGAGGTGTGAGACACCCCAGGTGAAGCCCATCAGGGCCATTAGGCCTGTTGTTATAGCACTCGGGCCACTGATGTGTGAGGAGATTTGTGCCCTTGAGATACAGGCCACCAGCTTCATCCATCACAACAAAGTGGGGAACGACTTCACAAGGGAAAGTGTAGGCTTTTGCACCTGAGGAGGAATAATCCTATGCACCAGTACAGGTTGGAGCCAATCTGCTGCAAAGCACCTCTGCAGAGAGAGACCTTGGAGTCCTGGTAAGCAACAAGTTGATCACAAGCCAGCAATGTGCCCTTATGGCCAAGAAGGCAAATGGTCTCTTGGGGGGGCATTGAAAAGCGTGTGGCTAGCAAGTGGATGGAGGTCATCATCCCCCTCATCTCTGCCCTGGTGAGGCCCAATCTGGAGCACTGTGTCCACTTCTGGGCTCCCCAGCTCAAGAAGGACAGGGAACTATTGGAAACAGTCCAGTAGGGGGCTACAAAGCTGACCAAAGGAATGGGGCACGTCTCTTCTGAGGAAAGGCTGAGAGACCTGAGTCTGTTTAGCCTGAGAAGACTGAGAGGGGATCGTATCAATGTTTATAAATATCTAAAGAGTGAGTGGCAAGAGGATGGAGTCAGAGATTAATCAGTGGTGCCTGGTGATAGGACAAGGGGCAGTGGACACAAGCTAGAACACAGAAAGTTCCATCTGAACATGTGGAAAAAAATCTTTCCTGTGAGTGTGCCAGAGCACTGGAACAGGCTGTCCAGAGAGAGTGTGG
Source organism: Gallinago undulata (assembly GCA_026546715.1). Classification (NCBI taxonomy): domain Eukaryota; kingdom Metazoa; phylum Chordata; class Aves; order Charadriiformes; family Scolopacidae; genus Gallinago; species Gallinago undulata. Next base: position 1,912,045 of record JAOTQQ010000016.1, on the reverse strand, counting down.
AGTCTCCTCTGGAGATACTCAAACCTTGCCTGGATGCGTTCCTGCCCAGCCTGCTCTTGGTGACCCTGCTTTGGAAGGGGCTTGGACTGGATGATCTCCAGAGGTCCCTTCCAACCTCTACAATTCTCTGATTCTGTGTGATTCTGTGACTTCTTCCCACAAGAAGGAAGCTTCCTTTTATTTCATAACTACAAAATCTGTCTTTCCCTCTGAGGCTCATTTCAATCACATTCCTGCCCCAGACAATCCACAGGCAGAATATCCTACTAGACTGTGATACGCCCTCAGTCAGTGCCTAAGGTGGGTGTCTGCCAAAGGCTCCAATGCCCTGTCACTCCCTGCTGCTTCTGATCACATCTGCAGATGCTGCCTTCACTCCCTGGTATGACCTTTTCAACCCACGTCCTTCTGCTGCCAGCTCAGCATGGCTCATGAGTGAGGGTAGAGAGTGCGTTTCCTGAAGGTCTTCTCCTGCACAGCAGGACACATGGAGTGTGGTGACAGCATCTGGCTTTCAGCGTAAACAGGAATTTTGCTCTGGGGAAAGGCACTGTAGGGGTTCCCACAGAGTATGGGTCAGGACAGGAGGTGCCCCTCACTCTGCATGAAGCGGGACTGGGGACCATGGGGCAAAACATCACAATTAGAGGCCAAGAGTATCTAGGAGGAAGGGAGAGGCAGCTTGTCCTGTCTTACATTCCCTGTGGCAGGAGCAACCACCACAGCCCGGTGGAGTTTACCACACCAATTATATGACAACTCCACAAACAAGCAAGGATACATCCCTCCCTGATGTCTGTGGTCTTGCACTTGAGGGCAGAAAGGGAGGAATGCTCAACAGGTGCATCCTGAAGGTTTCATTTCTCTCCTTTCTCTGGTATGCAAGGGACAGAGAGGGACTTGCTAAATGCCCCCACTTCAGTGTCATGTGCCACAGGTGAGGCAAACTCCCTAAAAGTGACTTTAGATCTCTCTAACATAACTGAGTCATTCAGAAATGGGCTTCGGAAAAGAGAGAGACATGACAAGTCAGATCTTATGTAAAAAGGAAGACGAGGAGACATCAAGCTACAATGCAACATACATTTTAAAGACTATAAAGAGTGAAACAAAGCAGCACATGGTGGAAAGAACCCCATCCAGGCAACTGGCAGTATGGCACCCCTTCACAGCAATCGGACACACAGCTTCCTCACACACATGGACAGTGGGGAATGAGTGGGGACCGTCTCGA
>JAOTQQ010000016.1:1865499-1887135 GCA_026546715.1 Gallinago undulata | reverse complement strand
CTCAGTGACAGATTATTTTCATAGAATCATGGAATGGTTGGGTTGGAAGGGATCTTAAAGACCATCTTGTTCCACCCCTGTCCTGGGCAGGGACACGTGCCACCAGACCAGGTTGCTCAAAGCCCCATCCAGCCTGGCCTTGAACATTTCTATGGAAGGGGCATCCACTGTTTTTTCTTTTTCTGTGACTGTATTTCAAGAGCTGGCTCCTCTTCAGTGGCACAACTGCTAGGGGTTTTGGTTGGCTGCATGTCATCGGTCTGATGATCTTGTTCCCCAGCCATCTTTCCCCTCAAATCCTATTTTGCTGTGATACTCGTAAGGACAGAAGACAGATGTGATGAGAGCTGGAATGCGTTGCTTGGAAAGCATAAGCAGATTTTTCAAAACTACCAGCTACTTCTGGCTTCAAATTTGGAAAAACTCTGATTGAAAAGTTTGAAGATGGAAAAAGACTGAAAAAAGACTGAGAAACTTTCAAGCCAAAATCTATATCCTTCCTTTGGCAACCAAAATCTCATCATTTTTCCATGGGAGTGAACCTTGGCTTTTGCTGTGAAGCAGGAGTGGTTTGGGTGACTTCTTTTTAATTCCGTCTCCCTGGATATCCCTCACAGCTCACACAGCTCTGAAACCAGATTCACAGAGATCTCTGAGGAAGGATTATAGGGAATGGCTGAACTCTAGAGGAAGCTCAAAAGATCACAGCTATTACTTTAGTGACCTCCATCATTTGCCATACCCAAGGAACTTGCATGCATATGAGAGTGAGTTCACATTACCTGATATAGAGAGAAGGAATTTATTTCTATTTGCTCCTTAATTTTGCTACTCTTGTATTGAAAGAAGCCTGATCCTGTCCTCAGAGAGTTGGTACAATTTTGCACCTGACAGTCTTAGTAAGTTGGCTCTTTGGTCAAGGACAATGAGCAGCAAAGACGACTCTCTCTCTCCTAATGCTGGGATTACATTTGTAGCTGGCTGTAAAAAAAAAATATTCCTTTTTTTAGGAATTCTAGGAACAGGTTAAACTGCTGTAACTCTGCAAAGAAATCTCTCTGGGCAAGGGGCTGCCACTGCTGGGTACCATCTTCTCAGATTTCAGCATAAAAAGAATTCACCCTCCACCACCTTTCTCTGAAAACTAGTTCATTGTCTTAGCTGCGACTATTTTCCTTTTAGTAATTCATTTAATATTTGATCCTTATCCTCTAAATTCCTGTAAAGCCAGTGTCTCTCTAAAGATCCCAAAGCATTGACAGTCATTGGGAATAGCCCACGGAAGTTTCAGATTAAAAGATTTCAAAGCCCTTTGCAAACTTTCATTAATGATTTACACATGCAAATGCTTATTATCATATTTTAAGTATCCAGCCTGACTGCAGTGTTTTAAAACAGAGTTACAAAGTCACTCTGAAATTTGTGTCAAGGTTATTAATGTACATTCTCTAGTTATGTATCAAGGAGTTTGCATCATACTACATTTTTGTTTGATTTTCATTAGAAAACTGGTCTTGTGCTGCTGCCAGATTTCTCAGAACAAGCAACAGATGAAACTTGTTGCAGAGAAAACCTGAACCTTCTAAGACTGTACTGATTTCTCAGAAATTATACAAACATGCACTTGCTCATGACCTGTATGTGAAAACAGAGAATATTTGTATAAGAAGGCACGACCTCCACATCGTGCTTAGTTTTGTTTGCATTTAGGGGAGGGGGCTCAGAAAGAGCTGAACTAAAGACCCTTTATTAATACCCTCCATAAAGACTCAGAATTCTTTTCAGAGGAGTCAGGAGATTGATTTGAGCAAAGGATTAGGCTCTTGTCCATCTCTAAGGAAAAAAACCATGAAAGAATGTGAAGGACAGAAAATGTGCAAAACAGGCTGGTGTGACACATGCAGACAGTATGAAGAACTTAGTCTTGGAAAAAAATCCAGACAACTGGGTAGCTAGTTAGGACCTCACACACAAAAGGCTTCTTTAAGCTTTCAATCAGTTTAAGAAAGTTCCCACAACACAGGCTTCCTATTTCTTTTACTCTTTCCTTTATTTCCTTTCTTTATTTTTCCTTCTTTATCTGTTCTCTTCAGAAAAGTAGAAAAATCCATCTTCAGCCCATTGTTCCTCAGTTACCCAGGGGATGATTTTTGATGTAGAATTTTAATTTAAAGGGTATTATTTTTTTAACAAAGATCATTACTCCATCATTAGTAATTTGCAAGTAATTGCAAATTTCTTAAGAGGCAGCTTGGGTTTCAAAATACATAAATGAAGCTGTGGATTTTAACTAGGGATAGTGTCTTAGATACTCTAAGCAGCTTTGAAAAATTTGGTACTTTTTTCTCTGGTTTGTGGAAAGAGAAACAAATAATTAAAAAAAATAATCAACCTTCACTATTTATTTTAAATAGGGGGAAAAAAACAACAAACCTACAGTTTGAGAATTTTCAGTCTTGTTGAACTGCTATGTTCTGTTCAGACTAAGTGGATCCTCCACTAGGATCTCTCTGGATACCTATCTCTTCAGATTCCATTGCAGGTCTCTTATCCCTCCTCTAAACACAGTTGTCCCAGAAGGAAGGACATCCTGGGGTCCTAATCACTGGATCAGTCACGGTTGGGCTCAGTCCTATAGACTGAGCTGTGACACTAAACCCGCGGTTTATTGTGGAAACAGCACTGGGAGAATGTGAATATAATGGCTACTCTTAATATTAAATAATTTACTGTAACTGAGGTCTGTGTTTACTTCCTGACTGCCACAGATTTCCTATGTAGAACTGGAGAAGTCATTTCAGGACATATCAAAAAGTGCTTACTGTCGTTTTCCACACTGACAGCCGCTCCCTTAATCCCTATGCATTAATATTGCATTCGTAAAAGAGATAGCAATCCCTTCTCTTTTGTTTCTCCGGTCTAATCAGTTGGAACACTTGTTGTTCAGTGTGGGGACTTGCCCTTTATTTGCCCAATGCAACACAATTTCAGTTAAGACTTCAAAGAGCCGTTGGAATTCAAATTATAAATAATATGATAAATGCCAGTGACGAAAGCCTCTTTTACTCCAGGCTGTTCCATTTGCTCACCAAGGGACCTCTGACAACAAATTTAGCCACCGTGCTTCACTATTAAACCTAGATAATAACTAGAACTAAAATTTGCCAAAGGCAATGAAAAATTCATCTGCAAGGGAAGTGTGAGGTAGCATTTTATATAGTGCCCAAAAACTGCAAAAGGAGTAAAAGTCTCAAGGAGTCCCACAAGGTATAAGGGGCTGTAAAACAAGGGTGGAATGAATACAAAGCACTGTCTCTGGGACAGTATTTAGAATAGAGAAGGAACACAGGCTACGCTAAGTCTGGATTAATGACACAAAAGGATTCAACTACACAACACGAGCGTAGTTGAGAGCTAAGGTTTTTCCTGCCAGGCATTTCCAGCTACATTCCTGTAGTGTTTAAGACTGTACCTGATTTGTGGTTGTGGAAAAGCCTCCATGGGGAATCGTCCTGGTTCAGGCGATGTCCAAGGCCACTCAGCTCACCTGGGTGCAGGGAAGGAGCTGCCACTCCAAAGCCACCACCACTCCTGGGCTTCTTCACACCAACCCTCCCGCTGCTAGGCTCCACGCCTGGACCATCACCAGGTGTCCCCCTGCTTTGTCTATAAAACTGAGCTACTGGGGCAATCCCAGTAATTAGGGGATTGACTGCATGTGATAGCTTTCCTCCCCAAGAACAGTGTCTGTGGTGATTTACAGTCAGTAAAAGATTGGATTTTTTTTTCTAATCTACAAGTTTTTCAGGTTTATCTTCACTTGGCTTATGAGCACCATGTTGTGTGAATTTTATACTGATATAACCAATTGTTTTCTCTCCCCATGGTTAAATTGTAAGAACCAAAATCTTACTAAATGATTTCTGAATGAAAATAAGCATGTATGAATCTCCATATATATATATATGAGACTCTTGAGCCAAATGAATCCTGAAGCACACCTTAAATGTTACATAGCTCCTCAGTGGCAGAGCAGTGTTTAACCAGATTAATTAGACTTAAATCTTAGGACATTCCCATCTGCCTTTACTCCCCTTTTGCTTGGGGCCCTGAAAAAGGTCTGCTTTGACCAGAAGACCGTACTCATTTTCCCCGTTTCTTAATTCGGCCCTAAAAAACAACCTGGTCAAAGTGCAGTAACACTTCACTCAAAAAAGAAAAGTCCAAACATCACTAGGAGTGAAACACAAATCCATTCTTTTACTGCAGACTGGGCCACCTTCTGGCAAGAAATGAAGCACCTATTTCATTCCTTGGGGTTCCTTCCCTTGATCCACATGCTCAAAATCAATACAAGACAAAAGACAGAGCTCTTAATTTGTAAAATAAAAATAAAAATCATTTGCCTCCCTGAAGAATAGCTGTCTTCCGTGAATATGAAAGGCTTTGTCTGATGTATCTTAAGCAGAAGGAATAGGTTTTTTGTTGTTTTTTTCCATTGCTCCAAGCAGCATGATTTAATCTTGAAATATTTTAGACAAATTTGTGCAAATGCTCTGGTAACCCCTCAGAACAGTTGAAAGCATGCAGATGCACAGGAAGGAGCACAATGTATCCAGCCAGGCGGTCTGAACGTGAATTTTCCTAAACAGGACAGAGCAAAGAGAGGTGGAAAAGGTACCAAAACATGGAAAAAATTGGCTATAAATACATTACGCCAACTTGCACCAGCCTTGGCTCCAGTCATTCTGCAGGGCTGCAAAGTTTTAATGAAATTCTGTATTTCAGCCTTAGAGCTTTACCTTCTCCAGGGGTGCTCGTGCATCTCTGAACAGGGAAGTCCCCACTGGAGTCCTGTCACCCGAGTCCCTCTTCTCATTTACACCAGTCCCAAAAAGCTTTTTAGTCCCAGACTGAACTTTACCATCTGCAAGCAACCATCAGGTCCCAGAACCTCATGGCGAAGGCTATCAAAACTGTTATTTCTTTTTCATATTCAAAGCAAAAGGCAGCAGTTGTGCGGTGTTCAGAAGATGACATCCTCCCTTTCTTGCCTTGCGAACCAGGAGAAAGGAGTCCTTTGTTCATAATTATTATTTACTTACAATTTTCCTTCATATAAGAAATTATCTGTAGCTTGGGAGGATGTTAGCAGGGGTCCTAAGGCAAAAGCATTTATGGGAACTTGTGAGCAGAACAAAAGCTTTCAGGCTGATTCCCAGTCACTTACGCAGATAAAGCATTGTGTGTTGGGTGAGCTAATGTAACACAACGAGCTGTATTGTACTCATTAAGTGTGCCCCCAAACATGTAAGTGATCCCTATCCCTGGCATTACAGTGAGATTTAAATTAAGAATACCTTTTATGTATTAAAACAAAAACCCTCTTTCTGTTTTATAAGCTGGCACGTCAGCCAAAACACTCCTGCCTGGACTAACTGGTAGCTTTCTCAGAAACCTATTTCCACTGAAATAGATTTCTCTAAATCCTGATTTCCTTCTCCATCTTTAACATGGTATCTCTGTGATAGTGATTTCCTCTTTAAAGGGTTTATAGAAACATATTTAAATCCACGTGTCTGGCTCATTCATAAAAATCTTGACAAAGTGACAGCCTTCATTTTCTCCAATTCTTTGGTAGTCTTACATTAAACTTCATCTCTCATATGTGTTAAATTAAGTTCTCATCAGGACAGACCTATTTCTTGTGTACTTTTTTTTCCCCTCCCTTAGTAGTGTCATGGAAAACCACAGCCTGGATGGAAATACCAGTTTCAAGGTACAGTCCGTTACAACTTTCCCTTTCCTATGAGATTGTCCTTTTCAACCTGATCAAAAAGCTGGGAGGAAAAAAAATTTAAAAAAAAATAAAAAAAAAAAAACAAGCCAACCACCAACCCAACTGTGTGATTCTCGTGACCCCACTTTGAGTCAGTGGCAAAAAAACATGGGTGGCAACTACCTGCCTTTAATTGCAACACAGGCAAACCCTGCAAAGACACCTGAAACAAATCCACATGCTCCACTTGAACCCCATGCAAGTGCTATTTGTAAAACCCAAAGTGGCTGTTAGATAATGCTGAGCTTTCTCCCAAAGAATCCATCCTATGGGAGATGGAAAAACAGCTATGAATTTATTGAGTTGTTCCCCTCATCCACCAATGTTTACTGGGAGGGGTAACAGCTGTTCAATGTTGTTCAATGGTGAAGTTCAATGCCCTGTAAGGCATTTCAGAGGAAAACTCTCTTCTCTTCCACGTTTGGGAAATGACATTCCAGATTTGGGAAATGAATATAAAACCCTGTTCCCTGAGAGCAAATGGTGCTACTGGTGCTCCTTCGAATCCTAAATCCACAGACTAAATTTGAGGGAGGGGGAAAAAAAAGCAACAAATAAAAGGAAGCTTCATCAACTCCTGATATAACTGAAATGTGGTTAATGAATTATATCAGGTTCTTTTTGACCCATGAAATGTTAAAGTGAACCCTGCCTGCAGGCTGTAGGATGTATTTAGCATGCTATGTGAGGATCCAATAGCTCACAAACACAAACAGCCAGCAAAACAGTTTCATTACTCGCAGAAGTTATGCATGCAGCAAAGTTTGTTTTGCAACTAATTAGGACTTCATGCAAAAAGGGTGTCACATCCTCCAGGCAATTTGACTAAGTGTATAAAAGCATTTGCTACGTAGAACTCTTCTAATCACTTTTCTTAAACTCTTCTCCTTGGTGATCCGGGTAAGTCAATTTTGAATCAATTACTTATTGCTATCTAAATATTATCAAATGATAGGTTAAACTTAGGAAATGGCAAGGGGGTATTCTTCCAGAAATATACTTTCTATTGTCCTTTAGTTTTAAGTCAATTTAAGTTTTACACTTCAAAGGTGAAAGCTGGCATTCGACAATGACGCTGGTGTTCAGGACAGCAGTTCATTTACACCCGGGACGGCATATAAAACACCCTCAGAACTCTAAAGAGCCTCAATAATTTCATACTGGCAAGCACTCTTTTCATATTATAAAGACTAGGTTTCATTAAAGAAATTATAATTTTAAAAAATTAATTTTTTTTGTGATGTTCTCACCCTCAGCTCTCTCCAAGGAAGCTACAGAGTCTTTTAACAGATGGAAAACCTGTCCTAAATATTTTCAATATCCTAGAGACTGGAACTCAGGCTTGTCTTACTAAAAAGCCACTTTACTACTGGTTTTGCTTAAAATCTATTTATAGTGCTGAATTCCAAATCTAGAAGGAATGTACAAGAAGGAACGTTCCTCCTTCACCTCTTTTCATGAGGACTAGGACAAGCTCTGACAAATTGTCTGTCTGTGTTGGACCACTCGAGGATCTCTACCCTTAAGACTGATCTATGGTAGCAATTCTTTTTCCAAAGGCAAATTTAACCCTTTCTGATCTAGCTCTTTAGCTGGTCAAAATATTCTGTTTTTGCCTTTTTTCTTACCTTCAAGTCAAAGGCATAGGATCAGTTGGAAAAACTGAAGGAGCAACCCTGAGGTCTGGAGAAGGCAACGATGGTGTGCGGCTAAAATGAGATATTTAAAAGGAAACACAAGAAATTTGCCCTGAATTTTCTCTGTCCTGCAGACTCCTGGGGTAAACAGTGGGATTCATTTGGGAAATCACTTCAAACCCATCCTTTATGCCAGCCATTAATCTCTTCCACATCAGTTTCACTCTGATAAAGTGAAGAAAACTATCACTTCTCCCTCACTCTGTTTGCCTCGCCTAATTAGTGTGGGCACAATTTAGGGCAAGGACAGCCTGTTCATCTATAATTATACAATGCCCAAGAAAATCTGGCCTTGATATCAGTTACAGTTTTAAAGAGCTGTGTGATTTCAAATATAAGATAATGTAATCAAGTGATATTTAATGAGACTAATAAAAGATGGGTGGATCTCCATCCCACCTCGTACTGTTCCAATTCCAACCTGGTGAGATGAGGTAACTGGCTTCACCCCCATGTTTTGGTTTTTTCAGCTCCATGAGGATTAAAATTGAAGTTTAAAACACAGAGTTGAGTTGGGGTTACAGCAAGGTTTGACGTGGCAATAGGACTGAGACAGAGCAGCGTGACACGTTGAAAATCCTGGGAAAAGGAGAAAAGTAATAGCATAAGAGCATTTTAGGATAAAAATAGTGGTGATGTAGAAAATATCATCAGATATTGAAACAATGAAGTTCAAAAAGGTAATTCAGGGAAGCGGAGAGTTACTGGATGGGAAGAGGAAATTGGACAAACATTTAACTATCACCTGAGCTATTTGCACCTTGGAATTTCCCCTTTTGCCAGCAATCTCAATATCCAACACACAACCCAGTCTTCCCAAAATCTCCATTTCTACTGTGTAACCATCTCACTGGGCTAATGACTGCCTTTTCTCCCCTCCTCCTGTCTTTCAGGTCTGGATCTCTCACATGTCTCCCTACGAGTGCTGCCTGCCGCCGGGGGTGATATGTCCCGAGCCGTTTGCCCTCACCTCCAACGAGACCTGTGTCATTAAATACCCCGATACAATAGTGGACATAGTGGAACCTGACTCACCACCATATTCTGTGATATATCCCGGCCCAACTCTCACCACTTTCCCTCAGCAAACTATAGTGGGATCTACTGCGTTGTTCGATATCGGAAATTTATTCAGTTTCAAGGCATCTCCCAGTTTTAGGGGTATGTGTGGTTATGGGACAGCGTGTAATTCAGGATTACCATTTTATAATAATCCTTTTTCTCCTCACTTCTCCAATCCATTTTGTTGTAGAACTTGCAGGCCAACCTAATTACAACATGGATATCTGTGGATAAAGGGAAAAGCAGAACTGAACAGTAAGACAGATCACGGCTAAGTCTATGGATAATGGATTATAGAAGTGCTGAGCTCCCACAGTTCCCAGTGGAGTCCATAAAAGCATGGCTTCCTGACACTAGACCTGCATGAGGACTAGAATTTCCAATCTGCAAGAAATTGAAATTCCACTACTGATCTCATTCAAAATTAGGATGAAATAAAAAAAATAAATTACCAAGAAACAAGATTTTCAAAAATATATTTTTGGTCTGATACAAATGTGTCTCTCAATAAATTTAAGTTTCTATGCCAACATTGACTTTTTATTCTCAATTTCTCTCAAAACAAAACACATAAAATATTTCAAAAATTATATGACTGAAAATCTTGGTTTCCAAAATGAAATTTTATCAAATTTAATATTCACTTGTGTATTTTGCTGAACCAGCATTTACCATTAAAAAAAAATAAATCAGCTCTACATGGCATTTCTGAAAATTAGGCATTTGTAAATCTTTCTTGTGCTTTATTTCTGCTTAGACCCATGATGTGATGGTTTCCCAGCTTATTTTTCTGCCTATATCTTGTTTGATTCAAGGCAGGGCAAAAAATAATAATAATAATAACTTCAAGCAATTGTAATAGCAGATTTCTCTGTAAAATACATCTGATCAAAGAAGAAGAATTATGCAAAATCATAGAACTGGAGATTCATCATAGACCCTCATGAAGTCCTGGAACTCTTCTGATTATATCCTATCTATCTAATTTTCCACATGTATATTCAGCTTCTCATTCCCATTAAATACTGTCATGCAGCATGCAGGTTTTGGGTTTCCTTTTTTCACTACATTTCATTTTTGAACCCTTGTGAGTCCCACCACAGGTGGTATTGTCACCTTCCTGAGGCTCAACACCCACGCTGACATTAATTAATCACCACCCAATATTTATAACGTCAGTATTTTTCAAAAATTCATGCAAACTACATTTCTGCATGCAAGACGCTGCTGTTCCCTGCCTAGGACAGAGCCAGTCCACCTCCAAAGAGGTTCACAGAAACCTGCATGGAGCACCATGAAAGCTCCTCCACTCGCCTTCCCAGGCAGGTTCACACACAGCAGATGGAATTTTTTGGATTAACTGAAGTACTAGAATGAATTTCACGGCTTGCTCACAAGGCTAGTCCCCAAAAATAGGACAAAAATCATCGACCAAGCACAGAGAGGCAGCAACAGGGCACTATAACCCTCTCTCTGGGTCACATCATTAGGACAACTTGCGCAAGAATCTGCAAGGTGGATACGTGCGACTTAATAGTGTGAAGCAAATATATATGTATATATTGGCCAATGCATGGCAATAGTTAGGACTAGTGAGTTATTAGGCTGAGCTCACGTTCCCCCCCAAGAGACACTACGGGCCCCACAGAGGAGTGATTGTGCGTTTAATTATCTACCTTTCGTGACTCAGAAGGATCATTCACTTCTCCCTCTCATTCAGTATTCTGTGTTTTCAAATTATTATATTTTTTTTAGTATTAAAAAGGACAAATATAAGTGGATCATTTTTGGCTGGACCAGTAGCAGTAAATCCATGAAAAACTACATCAAACTTCACAGCCTTAAGACAGAGAAAGAAGCTGCTGCCTCACAAGATTTTAAGAGACCTTTTCCCCACAGTAATTTCCAGGGGACTCTGTTTCTAAATATCCCCCAGGATATTTTCTCCATCCTAATCTACTCAAATTCCTGAAGTCTGCAAATTAAATCTGCAATGTCTTTTTCCATAAATCAAATGTAACTTCAGATGGCTTCTGTGTGATCCTTTCAGTAATAAACAATACAGTTTTAAGAATGCTTCATAAACATTAATTATATTCATACACGTGCAGAGCGTTGCAAAACTAAGCCTCTGCCTTCGGATTTAGACATCCAAATGTTGAGCAATACCTACACTTTAGAAATACTTGTATGAGGATTGCAAGCAGCATTTTTCAGATGAGATCATTGTTTTACATTTTTTCCATAAAAAATGCTTTTTTTAATTTTAAGTAAATTGCCCCAAGCATAACCCAGTGTTTTTTAAAGTGCGTGTGACAAATCCCAACACAGTGGAAGCCAAAGATCTCTCTTTCCTTCAGCAATCCAGTACAAATCATGCTTGGTTTGCCTTGTGCATGAAGACATAATCATAGAATGGTTGGGTTGGAAGGGACCGTAAGGATCAGCTAGTTCCAACGCCCAGCCATGGGCAGAAACACGTGCCACTAGACCAGATTGCTTAACTATATTCATGTATTTTAAATATCCGTACCCCGTAACAACCTAACCCTATGAAGGTGTCTCCAGTAGTGGTCCATTTAATAACATATCAGCAAGTCAATCATTCGTAGCCACTTTCCACCACTAAAGACACCCCAATATTTACCACCACCACATCTGTCCTTCAGATTTAACCACAATGCTTGTCCTCGTGCCTGCGGTGGAGGACCCTTCCTCATTTGGACTGAAGCCTGCAACCAGAGGATGGTGTTTGTCCTTTTTTTCTCCTTCCCCAAGGTTCTATGGAAAACCCATGTTGGTCAACATTACCATAAGTGACATTACATATGAGACACAGGTAATTTTGCTGTGAATATCATGAGCTGCAATGTGTGGCCTAGGCCTTTGGGCAATAGCCATGCTATAAAGGAGGGCAGGCACACGTGGCACTGGTGTGAGCACAGGGAAGCTCCATGTGGCTGTGGTCTGCAGGAAGGGGAAGGACCACTTGGGCTCAGATTGTGTACTAAAAGTCTGTGCTTACTCCCTTGCGCAATTTCCGTATAGCCTGGGTTTTGATTTAATCAGATTTCTACTCCCAACTGCCTCTAGCAATGGGAAGTGCCTCTCTGAGGGTCAGCCAGGGCAAAGTCATTCACTGGGAAATCTCCAAGTGTCCTCAAGGAAAGAGTTTTGAAATATTTCTTAAGTGCTTTGTATTGATTTACATAGGCAAATCGGCTATTATAAAGTTAACATCAGGTAACTCAATTTACAGGTCCTGGAAACGGATCTTTACTATCAAGTAGCTATTCATCTGGCTCAGGTGCATCTGATAATAAGCTTTGAATGTGCAAAGGGGTTGTTCATGACTTCCAAAACTTTCCCATGCAACAGACTCTCTGTTCCCAGGTCTCCCAAACACCCTTCTCTTCCCTTCTCCAGTTTCAGAGAGCTTCTCCAATGTGCAGGATCAGCACAGACCACTCTCATCATGGACGTTCTTGTTCTATCCTTATTTCCTGAGTTTGCAACTTCTTTTACGTTGGTCATACCAAGTTTTTGGTGTGCCCTCTTAAGGAACTTTGGAGCAATAACACCTACATACAATTATTTAGTAAGAAACAAGTTGAAAATCCTTGTGTCAAACATTTTTACTTTTCCTGCAAAGACCACTGGAAGAAATGAATGGGATTAATCAAACCATATCTTATCAGACTCCTTACATTCAAATATCAAGTAATAACATAATTTTAAGTTATGCATAAAAGTTTCATTCATGATACTTTGTCAATATATTATTAGTTCTACCCCTTGAGCTTTGAGCACTTCAGTGTCCATTAGAAGTTGACCCCCAGGGTGTGTGAGAGCAGAGGTCCGAGTGCTGGGAAGCGTTTCTCACCCTCTGACCATCCCAGGTCTGGCAGGGAAGACACGGGATGACTCACATCAGATTTAGCTGCCTCACCCACAGATTGCTAAAAATACTTCGCTCATTCTCCTGCATAATGTGTTTACATTCCTGTGGTTTCTTCCTGATTAAATAACTTCAGGTTTCCATGCCATAAATTGTCTTTAAAATTTGAGGTGAATGTGTGGGATTCCCCTGGGGGGGAAATTCACTTGTTAAATATATCCTGTTGAAGGCTGAGCTCAAATACTTTCAAAGAACTTTGGGAAGGCTGTACCTGATCTTTTGCAGTATTGCAAATCAGTCTTTCAGCAAGCTCTGATGCCACACAATGGAAAACTGTCCTTCCTTTTTATATCCTGAGATGGATGTTGTGTGTCCTCTACTCATTAAGGAACAACTATACTTTATACTTTATATCAAAGGTTCAGATCTGCACATGACATTTCAAATAAAATGTCTGAAAGTGACAGAGAGATGTTAAAGCTTGATAAAGCAAACCTACACCAGCCGAGGGGCTAATTCTGTATTTCTAACATTTTCTTAGATCTCTCATCCCAACCTCTTGTTCAAAACATTCAAACTATGATGCTGAGGGTCCCCTTCATGGCTAATTTTTTTACTTTTTTTTTTTTCCCCTCCTTCTTAGGTCAACCTGAAACCCTCATTTCAGTTTATACCCATCACCTTTGCTGCCATACACCTCCACCAATGGCTCAGCTCCATCTTCTCCTTAACTTGTGCTCACCTGGAATGACAGTTCAGCCTGATCTATAAAGGGTGACAACAGCTCCTTCCCCACCCTTCAACAGGTCAGACAGATGATTCTAGATGTGATCCCATTCAGGGGCTGTCCCTTATGTTGGTATTTCATAGCCAAGACAATGTAGCCTTCATTTTGATTATGACTTTCCAGGTAATATAAAGCTGACGTAAATAGTTATAACGAGACCGGTCTGCTCCTCATCTAACTCTAGGAAACCAACCAACTCCTTCAGCATCAATTTTTATATACATATTGAAGAGAGCTAACAATTCACTTCAGACAAGGGCTGAGCACCTTACACACGACAGAAGTTTGTTACCTACATGCTGCTACCTGATTCTGTAGTGAAGGGCAGGGGTGGATGAGAAAAAGGAAAACTCAAGACTGAAATGGAAAATTAGGCCGGTTGTGTAATACTATATGGGGCAACCAGAGGGAGCTGTGGAGGCCAAGCATGACAGTTAACTCAGCATCTTGTGTCCACATGACTCTGTTTTCCACCTACACAGCAACAAACAGGATTAACCAAAAAAAAAAAAAAAACCCACCAACCTGCTGGGATCAGGGAGAGCACGCAACGGAAGTATAAACCAAACAGAGTGCAGGTAATTTAAATAACAATTTTCTTTCCTGCGCTGAACGAGCCAGCATTTTAATTTTATGGTATTGCAATATATTTCAGGACACTTCTGGTCAGCAAGTGGTGAGGGAGACGTCTTTCTTCTACCCTACTCCCTTAATTCACTTTCCTTCTGTGGTCCTCTAAGTTTATAACACCAGCCAATATTTTGTGGACAGCTCTTTGTTATTTTTCTGTATTCAAAAATCTAGTTTAACTCCAGGTAGAAGAAAACAAAAAAGTACAAGTCCTGGGTTCTCCTACTGCATTCAGGGGTTTTTCACTGCTCTGCTAAAAGCCCTAGAAATGTGTTTGTAAAGACAAATAATAGTCAGTGAACCCCAGCCCCCCCAAACTGTGGGAGTCCTGACAAGAAGGACAGCAAGAAGCCAGCCAGTACATACCATGAGGCCATCATACCATTATCTCCCCTTTTTACCCACCAAATCTTATCAAAAGACCTTCATAAAAGGGTCTGTCCCTTCACCCTGTCGTATACCCAGTCCATGGATTTATTTATTTTTTCCAGTAGCTGAAGAGATTTGTTAAATCATCTGCCATCAATTAGGATTTATGAGGTGTTTCTGGAAACACCCTGCATAATTAAACACCATGGGAATGTTCTGAAGACTGAAAATGTTTCACAAACACTTATTAATACGTTGCCCATGCAAATAGCTGCATTATGATAATAGCTGGAGATGACGCCTAGTGTTGGGCAATAACATCACCTTTAAGGAGATATATCAAGGTCATTTCTGGCATTGTCCTAATTATACTGTGATTCATTGCCTCCAACTTCAGGTTATTCAACTTTCACTTGTGATTTGTATAAAATCAGAGAGGCACAGTTTCTGTTAGTGTAAAAAAAAAAAGTGGATCTATACACTAATACAGAATTAACTCTTGCTACCGATCTACACTTGTTTCAGTTTATACTTGCCTAATGAGCAGAATTCTTGCTGATATAAAACATGCTGAGATGATGTAAGCAAGTAGAGCCTCTTTGAAGTGAAGAGACTGAATGTTGCAGACCTGCATCAGCAGAGCACCCATCCTCAAGTATTTTCCTTTGATTATTTCTTCATTAGCAAGCACTCCTGACTCAGCTTAACAAACAAAATTTCTGTGCTCTGAAGTTGAACAGAACTCGTTTGGCCAAATAAACCATATCTGAGCGAGGCAAGAGGTGTTATTACCCCATCCCTGCCTTCCACAAGGATATAATTTTCTAAAACAATTTAAAATTAATAGGCGCTGACAATATTAACCTTCTATATTGTGGTGTATGCAGTCTGCATTGCTTTTTGCCCTTTATTCCCTTTGTTAGTCACTCTAGACAAGACAAAAACTGGGAGGGGGGAGAGGGGGAAGAAAATTCTGTATAATTCTGTATAGTTTTGCTACATTATGGGAGAATTTTGAAGAATTAATTATGTTGTAGTTTAGGGACTGCATGTTAATATGCCAGCCAGGATTCAGTTCTTAGTTCTGTCAGGGATCTCTCAAACACCACAGAGATCGACTCAGGGAAAAACCTGGAGCACAGAGCTAGAATCCTTCTGCAGGGAAGAATTTAATATTTCTTGTATGTGCTTTAATACCCATGTTTTTAAACAGCAATTTTGGGGTGCATCCTTGGAGGGGAGTGGTCTT
This sequence comes from Gallinago undulata, assembly GCA_026546715.1. Classification (NCBI taxonomy): domain Eukaryota; kingdom Metazoa; phylum Chordata; class Aves; order Charadriiformes; family Scolopacidae; genus Gallinago; species Gallinago undulata. The sequence goes on along the minus strand of JAOTQQ010000016.1, from coordinate 1,871,604 downwards.
ACAGTTAGGAATTACCAAAGAGAGCCAAGAGATGCTGAAAACTTAGGGAGGAGACAAAAAAAAAGAAATCTAGTAACTATATTTTTTCAGCTGAATTTAGAGCTCTTCTGACATATATGACGTTCATCTGACCTTTCTAGGACCGACTCATGAAAACCTGAGGCTGCCTCTGCCACGGCACCTTCTCACAGGCTGAGGACTGCCCCAGCCAGGACTGAGGGATTCAATTCCGCCCCTGTGCGCAGGGAGGTGCTGTGTGTGACGGGAGGCTCCATGGACAGAGAAGCTCCCATGGACACAGAGGCTCCCTCCGGTGGCAGAGGCCACCAAGAGAACCTTGCCCAAGTGCGCCCGCAGCACACTCATTTTCCCAGAAATCAATTCACTCTTCCCTCTGGAGGGAAGAAAAAGGCAGGCACATTTAAATGTGTGTTTATGACATGATGCGTTGATGGCATTAATTATTCTTATTTTATGAGGCATCCCTAAAGATCCCCTGGGCTGTGGAGCTTATCAGGAATATTCTGGAGACATCAGGAAACAAGATTTCAAAGAAGTTCACAAACATCTGTTAGTATGTCATACATGGAAATTATTTTATGCTAATAGTAATAACATCCTAGTGGATTTAGACTGCTCTGACCTCATGTGGACTGAAATATGTAAAACATTTATTTAATCAACTCCTCATTTTAAGCCTCATAATTGGAGATGGCTTCATTTTTCTTTAAAAGATAACTCTTACAGTTTTGCTCTTTAAAGTTTCTGCACCAGATACTTCCTCTGGCATAGGCAAGAACACGTCTGTATCCTCATTAACGTCCTATCAGACAAAAAACAAGCCCTGTGTTTCTAGAGTTTTATCTTGGCCAGGAGACAAGTACTAGATGATAGCTGGTATTTCCAACAAGGAAAGTCAATCCTCTGTGTGCTGACACACTCTGCCACTGACATCTCGGAGACTCCCTTTAGCAAAGATAAGTCTCCAGAAGTCTATTAATTCTCAGTGTATTTTTAATCTTTAATGAAATCAGTGGATCAAAACCAGGAAATTTCAAGATGAAAGAACCTGCAAGTTCCCATCTGCATTTTGGATTATTACCTAACTCAGCTCTAGATAATCATAAACAGTGAGCAAAACAATTACTGCAACTACAGTAGTAATACATGCAACAAAGTTTGCTTCATAAGTAATTAAAGTCCTTTACACAAAGGGTGTCTCAGCTCCTCTGGGCGATCTGAGCAAGGGTATAAATACTCTCTCCCGCGCCAGGCTTTTCAAGCTACTTCTCTTGACTTGTTCTCTCCGGTACACTGAGTAAGTCTGATTTGACCACTATAAAAACCTTGCTTTAGAATGATTTTTTTTTTTAAATTGGGACTAAATCCAGCATAAAAGTTCTGACTCTCAGAGACATTAGTAAGCATCTTTCTATAGATGCTCTCTATGCTGGATAAAGGATGTAAAAATAAGAGGGCTCTTCAAGGCTGCTTTGGGCTGTTAATTTTATGGGGAGAATTAGGAATTTCAATCTCTTAATTCTAAAAAAATTTCAGAAGGGCTCTGAGAATAGATTTCAACATTGGTTTAGCATATATGGCATGATATGGGGATACAGCAGCTGTTAAGTGGGGGGATTTCATAGATAATTATCCTATGATTCTATAACTATTGAAGTCAAATCCTTGTTGGAAGTCAGTTCTGCGTAGCTATAGACATGCAGCATTGCTGCTGTTTGTAATCTACCCATCCTCAGCTCATTTAATTGGAATCACAACGAGCTGCACCAAGTGGTTATTAGATATTATTACTTAACGTAACTGGAAATAAACTTTCATGTCTAACTATTACAACTTTGCTAGTATTTCAATGTGTTTTTACAGAAATTACTTTACACATTTTTTCAGATCAAAGCTACATTCTAACCTAAGGATGTTTGGGGGGAAATGCTATGCATGGGGGTTTTGCCTTTTTTTTTTTTCTCCCCAGAATGATGCATTTAAGGATGCTTTTGCTTTCCTCTGAATATAGTTGAGACAAGTAAATAGCCCAAAAAGCTCATTGTCTTGCCCATTCCCTTGTGCCAACATGTTGCTGGTTACAGGGCAAAACAGCACTGAGCTCCTCAAGCGGAGGAAAGTCACTTCCAGGATATTTTTACTTGCTGCTTGGCAATATAATAGTTTATTTATAGAAAGTGTTGATGGCTGCATATTTTAGGATCCTGTGTACTACTCCTCCATAGATGAGATTTACTGATTTCAGAGATCAGCTCCAAATCACCCACCATCTGCCTTTGAAACATTCTGCATTTTATGTTTGCTTGTTGTAAGGATCCTGCAAAGTTGTCATCTCCCCTAGTCCTTGTCTCCCATGTGTTCCCAAGGATGGCAGGACATGTGCCTGCAGCATGCGGGACTTAACCGAGAATAAAATGATACTTTTGCCTTATTCCTTGCTATAAGCTATCTTTGATCTACATTTTTTTTTTTAAAGCACAATGCTATATCATGGAGAATTAGCTTTTATGTGAAAATTTAATCTGGAGACAGAAATAAACACTATTAAATGCATATACTCTAGTTTATTTGGGTTGACAATATCACCATAAATATTTCAAGTGATGTATCTTACTTATTAAAACAGTATTTTTAACGCTCCATCTGTTCTCAACCCTTCACTTTTTTGTGTTTTAGTGGAACATTTTAGTGTCTGATAATAACAGGCATCCTCAAGGAAAAGAATAAAGGAAATTAAGCAGACTGCTAAACAGATTACCCAACTCTTAAATCTATTACCAATACAGATTATTTTTTCCCCCTCTCTCCCTTACACCCCAGCTGTAAACCACAAACCCTGCTCTGAGAAGCTGTGTGTGGGAGGAAGGGAGATGCTTTGAGAACTAGTTCAGACTTGTCTCCAGGAAATATTACACGGGACTAGGAGGTTTCAGAGCAGACAGCTGTTTGGGAGGCAGCACAAAAAGAAAGGGGAGAATTTTTTCTCCAAGAGGAAGAAAAACAAAAAAAGAAAGCTTAAAGCAGCAAATTAGAAAGGACAAATAGGTGCCAGCTAAGTAAATGGTGGCAGATACAAGGAAAGGAGCTCAACTGGTGTCTTTATCCAAATTATCTCTCTCTAAAGATCTCTTAGAGCCAAGCTTAGAAGTGTCAATAACCAAGTGTATGTTTTTAAGGAGGGTTATGTTTTTTTTTTCTTCTAACTCTGCACATAAATTACAGGCACTCCCCTCCCACAACCAGGTGATGGCCTCCAACCAGCTGGCATGCACCAATCCCTGCGAAGCAAAGTGTCCCCAGCCCCTGGCTGCCAGCAGCAACGAGCCTTGTGTGGTGACCTGCGGTGACTCCCGGGTGATTATCTACCCACCGCCCGTTGTTGTCACCTTCCCAGGGCCCATCCTCACCACCTACCCGCAGCAAACCATTGTGGGAGCCTCCGAGCCATCTGAGGTGGCCCTGGCAGAGCCCCCTGCTGCGGCACCTCTGCCAGCGGAGGTGACAGGGAGGCTGGAGGCAGCAGCAGAGAAACTTGCTCCCAAGATCATTGCCCGACACGAGCCGCGGTGTGCCCCAAAATACTCCTACACCTATTCTTCCCAATGGACACATCCATGCAATTCATACCGCTCTGGGAAACGGTGGACATACTAAAGCCCAGCTGTGGTGTGTGCAGAGTAATTTAAAGCAGCAGCAAAGGAAACTCAAGATGTAAATTGGGGGTGGAGCTCATAGACACCAGCCCCAGTGCTGGGTGCTGCCTGGCTCTAGCTGAAAAGAATGAGAGTTGTAAATGCTCAGCACCTGGGAAAGGCAGGCTCGTGTGCATTTTCTCATTTTGCCTTTAGTTTAGATCTGTTAGCCTCTGGCTTTCCAGTTTAGTCATCTGCTTACATTGTGCTTTGTCTTATTTCAGTTATATTATTGGCACTGAACTTAGAGAGGTGACTTAGGACACTAGAAATTGCACACAGCAACTGCACCAAAGGAGAAAAAACATTTTTTATAGACTGCAACTTGTTGACTCTGGTGATTAGCCAGAGCCTCACTGAACCCCTGGAAAGATGGTCTTTATATTCTGTATGATTTTGTTCCAGAACTGTAGAAAAGCTGTCTCTTTCCAAATAAATTTTCTGTACCAAAGTATGTCTTCTAGTTTTCATTACCACATAATCATTCTCTTCTTTATCAATTGAATTTGTGGAATATTTATCCTCAGTCATAGGCATTCTGTGTTTCTCCTTTGAGTGTAAATGTCACAAAATCCCAGGAATACATGGGATGACTATGACTATGCAATGTCATTAAACATGTGCTGAACAATTGACACTCCCCAGGACCAAGCTCAGTCCCTGGCAGTTGCCACTTGTAAGAGCAGTCCCTGCAAGTTCTTGAGCAATGCTCAGCTCCAAATTTAGCATGTCCAACTCAGTACAGAGCAACTTCTCAGTTCTTTGACCCAAACCTAAAGCAAGACGCCAATACCTGGGTACAGCTGGCAGGGTGGAGAAATGTGCAGCCCATGCAGGGCCCTCTGACACATAAAATCATAGAATTGTCTAGGTTAGAAGGAATCTTTAAGATTATCGAGTCCAACCATCAACCTAACACTGCCATAAACACTACTACATGGTGCAGAGCTTCCCTGAGGTCATGAGAGAAAGATGCCCTCAGGCCACCTAAAGGTGACAGCACTCATGAATGCACTGGCCACATTGCAGGGTGCAAGCTCTATGCATCACCTGAAACATCATGACTCTCCAGTGGGAACAGGATGCAGAGTATGGATGGGGAAGAAATACACCACAAATTTAGCTTTCTTTCCTCTACAAACCTTGCATAACAAAAAGTAGTACTTCTCCTATGAAATCTGCCTCTGGTAACAAAGTAAATCATTTGCTAGTAACTCCCCTACCTTGAAGTTCAAAAGCTTTTTCTGAGAGAAAGTCAGAGGCTCCACAAATGTTTTTAGCAAACGGATTGTCATCTAGGAGTCTGGACACAAGTGTTATGAGGAGCAGCTGAGGGAGCTGGGGATGTTCAGCCTGGAGAAAAGAAGGGGAGGCCTTCTCACTGTCTACAACTCCCTGAAAGGAGGGTGCAGCCAAGGGGGGTCAGTCTCTTCTCCCAAAGAACAGGTGATGGGACAAGGCGAAAAGGCCTGAAGTTGTACCAGGGGAGGTTTAGGATGGATATTAGGAAAAATTTCTTCACTGAAAGGGTTATCAGACATTGGAACAAGATGCCCAGGGCAGTGGTAGAGTCCCCAACACTGGCTGTATTTAAAAGCCAGGCAGCTGTGGTGCTGAGGGACATGGTTTAGTGGTGGTTTTGGCAGTGTTGGATTGATGGTTGGACTTGATGATCTTAAAGATCCCTTCCAACTTCAACCATTCTATGATTCTGTGATTCAATCTGACATTTCACATCATTGTGCACTTCTTGACATAATTTCAGCTACAGTAAAGAACAAATTCAGAGACAAAAAAAATTATTCATGGAATGCGTATTCTTTAATGTATATGGAAAATGCAATAGACAGCGACAGCAAGAAACAAAACAACACAGAAACAATTAAGTTGAAAACACAAAAATCAAAAGGCCGCAGCGGGGTACCACACAGGGGTCCACCCCAGAGATTCCCCCTCCTATCGCAGGTTGGGGGTATCAGAGCCAGGAAAAACACAGTAGATTCATCCAAGAACGCAAAAAGTTCAATTGTATCGCATAAGGAGTTTTTGGAGGTAGAGATGGGAACCCTAAAGCCTCAAGCTGGAGATCAGCAAAGTTACTCTGTGCATATAACCAAGGACCATAAAGTTCAAGTAGCTGCTTTGTCACAGACCAAGGAAGGGCTGAAAGCTTTGTTCTGCACCTGGTGATAGAAGACAGGAAGTGCTACCTGGGAAGACCAAGGGCAGAGATAGCACTGAACTGGATATTTGAGATTTAACAGGGCCCACAGTTGCCACTGAGGTACCTGTGGCCTCGTCCCAAGCCGCCGTATCCAGAGCTCCCAAAGCCTCCATAGCCCCCAGAAAGACCATAGCCTCCATAACCCCCAAGGCCTCCAAAACCTCCATA
>JAOTQQ010000016.1:1818324-1852157 GCA_026546715.1 Gallinago undulata | reverse complement strand
GTGGCTGCCCCATCCCTGGAGGGGTTCAAGGGCAGGTTGGAGGGGGCTTGGAGCAACCTGGGCTGGTGGGAGGTGTCACTCCCCAGGGCAGGGAGGTTGGAAGGAGATGGTCTTTAAGGGTCCTTTCAGCCCAAACCATTCTATGTAGAATTTTAAGAGGAGAAGCTAAAGAATAGAAACTGTGTCTCAGGGTTTAATCTAGCAAGGAGGAAGCACTTGGAGGAAAGGGGCTGCATAAAATGGTAGCCAAAATCACATCCAAAGACTGAGGGATCTGCTCAATATTTCTTTCCAAACCCACCACGCTCATGCCACCAAGCCACCTCTATTCCTATTCCCTGCAAGCTGAGCCTTTACACACTGCTTTCTTTCAGGTTCGCCCACCTCCCTCCACCACCCCAAGATGTCCTGCTGCTACCCATGCTGCTACAGTGTGTGCTACACACCCTGCTACAGGACCATCTGCCGCTCCCGGAGCTACAGCTACTGCAACCCCTGCAGCTACAGCTGCTGCAGCCCCTGTAGCTACAGCTGCTGCAGCCCCTGCAACTACCGCAGCTACTACCGCCGCAGGTACAGCTGCGGAGACTGCTGCACCACCCGCTACTGCTACCCTTCCTGCTGTAGCTACAGCTACAGGTGCTGCTACCCTTGCTGCTAAACCCAGTGGCAATATCCCCGCAACAAGAATCCACCCCGACCCGGCAAGCGAAGACAAATGGCTCATTTCAGCGGTGATGTTTCCAGAAGCGCTGAGCCCCTGCAATGGCAACCGAAGTTCCTGAGAACAGGGAGCTTGGCTTCTCTCTCTCTCCAATTCCTTGGCTTTTGTATTTTTGTCATTCTTCCTGTCTGCTCCTTCCTGTCTTTCCCAACTAAGAGTTCACACTTGACATTCTCCTGTTTTTAAACCCCTTTGCACCTCTTCAGCAACGGGAACAACAACCTGCAGTTCATTTGAAGCTTCTTAGAGCAGCTGCAGTGGTGCTAAAGGACTTCTGCAAAATTAGCTTTTGTGTCATCTGCATTTTCAATAACTACTTCCAGTAAGGTGCTGTAATGGAGAAGTATTACAGCTGTCTCCCCTTTGATCTGGATTTACAAGGACCTAAAGGCTGAACAACATGGCTTCAACAAAAAAGAATGTTCTGTACAGCACAGTGCAATGACTCACCAGTAGCTCTTTCCAGTATCCCGAAACTATAATCTTTCCGTATCTGTGTCAACTCTTTTTCTTACTGCATTAAAAATTTTCTGCACCAAAAAAAATACTGGAGTTCCAGTTGTCTTCTTTCCTTCAGCTTTGGAGTCCTCAGCAGAGGAAGGACATGGACCTGTTGGAACCGGTCTGATGGAGGACCACAAAAATGATCAGAGGGCTGGAGCACATCTCCTGTGAAGACAGACTGAGAGAGTTGGGGTTGTTCAGCCTGGAGAAGAGAAGGTTCCGGGGAGACTTTATAACAGCTTTCCAGTACCTGAAGGGAGGATGGGGAGAGACACTTGATCAGGGAGGGGAGCAATGGGACTAGAGGGAAGTGTTTTAACCTGAAAGAGGGGAGATTGAGATGAGATCTCAGGAAGAAATTCTTTCTTGTGAGAGTGGTGAGACCCTGGCCCAAGTTGCCCAGAGAAGCTGTGGTTGCCCCTTCCCTGGAAGTGTTTAAGACAAGGTTGGATTGGGCTTTGAGCAATCTGGTCTGTTGGGAGTCCCTGCCCAGGGCAGAAGGTTGGAACTCGTGATCTTTAAGGTCCCTTCCAACTCTAACCATTCTATGATTCTGTCCATCATTTACATGATCCGGGAAGAACTTTGTATCCCTAATGCTGACAGAGCACTTCACAACCCTTGTCCCCAAAAATACACACTTTTCTTCCCTTCTAGCCCTCAGAAATTTGGGAAAGGCCACAATTCCTCCCTTTACTTAATTGAAACTGTTACAAGATTTAAGGTCAATATATTTCAGCATAATTGCGCTGTAATAGTCTTTGTTATAATGTTTTAGAATGGAAAAAAAATTAGTCCCAGGTCACTATAGAGAGTATATAAAAATGTTCCAGTGAGCAGAATATTGCCTTATTCCTGGAAACTGAATACAAATGTTCTTGTTCCAGAATCACAATTTTCTATCACATTCCCATTTAACAAACTGATTTCATTACTACCCAGTGGAACATAAGAAAAAATAAAAGCCTGTATTAAAAGCAATGGGGAAAAAGCATCAAGGACAATGTGGTAGCTTTTCCTGTCTTGGTGCTGGTCTTGAAAACTCAAAACACTGCCTTGATCTTCCACACAGACACCAGGTAGAACAAAATCCATTTCTACAGGTGTGGTTTAATAATTAGCTAAACCCAGGGACTAAAAGCTGGAAGACAGAATGAAAAGTGGGAAAAAAAGAGAGGCAAATAGTCCTTAAAATAAAAATAAGGTGAAACAGTCTCCCCAGGGTGTTTTGGCAGCTCTTGTCTGCCAGCTGCCCCTGGTGAGGGAAGCAGTGAGAAAGCACCATCATCTTCCTCCTCATACAGCCACAGCTTCTCAGTTGTAGAACCAAGAGGTTCTATAGCCTCTACCCATAATATTCAGGGGAAGAAAAAGTCAGCAAAAATCAGTTGTGACTCTGCTTCCTTCCAAAATGAAGGCTCTGAGTACAGTTCCCTGAACTGGCAGGTAAAAATGCCCCGCTGCTGTGCCTCAGACGTGCTGGCCACTGGAGATTCATTTCTCCTACCAAAGTATTTAAGTCCAAAGGGCAAATTCCTCCCACTTCTCCATCAGGGAACCCCTAATCTTTCAACCCTGATCTTTCCAAGTCCCTTCCAACCAGGGCTGTTTAATGATTCTATGATAATATATAAAACACAAACTTCTTTCAAAATTTAAAACCTGATGAGTCCACAATTGCCTATGACCTCAATATCAAATCACAGCCAGTGATGGATCATGTCCTAATCACATCACAACAGCAGCACTAAATTATTCTAAATGAACCATCTATTTGGAGCAGACCAAGCGAAAGCCCAGAGTTGTAGAAACATGCATAACCAGAGCTACAGCTGAAGTTTCTCACAGCTACAAAAGTCCGTGTTTCTCAGCTCAAGGAGGGCAAGTCTCTACAAGAAAATCCTTGAATGCACAAAGTTAACAGCTTTGTCACCCAATCCATGCGAGGCTATTGATTTAAAAATATTTAAGGAAATGCAAGTAAGAAATAAAACCAGAAATACAGTATTGATGCAGCATGTTTTTTTAATGATTGAAAGGCAGATATACTTTCAGAAGCATACAGAACTGAAAGACTACATTCCAAAAGACACATAACACCACACCTACACCATTCAGACTTAATGTTTTGTACACCGTTTCAACAAACATAAAAGCCAGTTTGTAAAGAGCTGCAGTATCAAGAAGCAAGCTTTTGACCAAGAGGAAAGTTCCAGTGGCAAGAGAGGAAGCAGACACACGGCAGAGTAAAAACAGATCATTGCAAGCACTTCAAGAGCAGCGCAGAGCACTCAACACCTCAGTGGGAGGTGGCTGCTGTCACCAGGGCTCTGCACATCAGGGACCGCTGCTGCCAAGATTCCCCGTCAATCCGTGCTCGCCAGGTCTGGGTTGATCTTCATTTCAGGGATGTTCTCACTGGGTTTAGCAGGGGTAGCAGCTCCCGTAGCCGAACCTTTGGCCATATCGTGAACTGACGGGGTAGCCGTAGCGGCCAGAGTAAAAGCCTGAGGAGCCATAGCAGTCCCCAGAGCCATAGAAACCCCTATAGCCACCATACAGGCCTCCATAGCCGTAGCAGTCCCCAGAGCCATAAATGCCCCGGGAACCGTACAGACCACCATAGCCGTACCGGTCCCCAAAGCCGTAAAGGCCCCGGTAGCCGTAGAGACCCCCAAAGCCCCGGTAGCCACAAGGGCTCCCGCAGTCATAGCCTCGGTAGCCATACAGGCCCCCATAATTGCAGGGAGAATAGCAGTCATCCTCGCACTGGCCTTGGAGGAAAGTCATCTTTCTGCGATGGAGGTAAACCTGAAAGGCAGCAGCAGGGAGGAAAGCAAAAGGAATAAATACTTGCAGTGGCAGTAACAGCCTTGGAGCCCAAAGACTTCTTCACTGGCCCCGGGAAGGACATAAACATTATAATCAAATCCTCCAACTCCTGATTATATCCTTTTTCTATATCATTTCATTTACCCACTCTTTTTAAACTTTATTTTTTTCTTCTCACTTAAAAGGAGTGGTGAAGACACTATGGAATATACCTGCTACAGATCAAAACCTCCTTGCTGGTGTTCCAGGATTTTTCTTAAAGAATACTGTTAGGAGTTAATAATCCTAAATTTATTTTAGGATATCAGCTTTGCATAGAGCTCTGTGTTTCCAAATCCTTTAAGAAAGCTTAAGGTGTCTGATGTTTGCACAATAACACACTTCAGCTTTTGGGCCCACTGTTCCAAGTCCCATTTCAGCAATTTACACCAATTTTGGCATCTGGAAATGCTGACAGCACACACAAGAAGCTACAGAGTTAACACACATGAGAACATCTGCTGTCTTGCCAAGCAGACCTGAAGACATCCCTTAAAATAAAACAGATTTATGCAAGAGACCACTGAGGTCCACAGTGGGGAAAACCTTCTCTAGCTCTGCTGGGGGCAGCTCTGCAGATCTACCAGCCAGCGATCCGTATTGGGGAGCCAGATATCCCAGGTACCATCAGGACCAGGAAAGTTTCAGCCCTGGCTTTTAAAGCCACCAGTTCCTGCAGCACAGCAGGCACAGGTGCAAGGCAGAGAAAAAGAAATCTTACATTTCCGAGAAGCCACAATCCCAATATAAACCATTAAACTGCCATTTCTAATCCTTACGAAGAGACCAAATAGAGAAAAGACTTACCAAGTTCACCGGGAGGAGGAAGGTGAGAGAGCTGATGAGGAGCCTAGAGCTCCGAGCCCTTTTTATACTGGTTCTTTGCCTGCCCGGCTTATCTAAGACGCCCTGTGTATTCAAAAGGTTTGTAGCCTTATTGGTTGGAAAACAAATTTGCCTGTACACGTCATATCTTCAATTAATATAATTTTCTTCATTGTTTGGGATTATTAGTGTGTTCCCAGCCTCCCATATGTCACATATATTAGAGGTTTCTTTCATCTTAAAATTTTCTGGGCCAACTGCATTCCTGATACAATTTTATTGTCTTCACTGTCAAAACTGAACTTTATTTTTATATTCTATAAAAGTGTTTATAAGTTCCCAAAGCAATTGGAGGGAGAGAAATTGAGAGAAAAGAGGAAAACCTTCCTGCATGCTTGAAAATGCCTGTTCTTCACCCAAAACTCTGACAGACTGAGAAACAGGCTTCCCATTTAAAGGAAATGTAAACACCTCTTTTAGGTATTTTACAATGAACTAAGTAGCAACTTCAGAAAACATGACCAGCACGAACTACAAATAAATTTTAATTCCATTCCTGCTAAGTGTTCATGGTGAAAAAAAGTCATGCTGCTGCATGAGCAGAAAGAATGTTTTCAGCAGAAATATGACTACAGTATTGCTTGCAGTTTAGCTCACTAGAGGGTTTGACCACAAGTTCAGCGGAACAAAGTGGAGAAAGCAAGTACAAACTTGGTCTGGAAAACAAGAAATGATAAGAATTCTGTGCAATTTACTAAATGCTATTTTCCAAGGAACCATATGAATATTTTCTTTACAAAGGATCAACCACACGTATCAAATGTTGTACAATAGTGAGGAATGCTGAAGTTTGCTGCAGAACTCCTTGTATGACCTTCACTTAATTTCTGGCATTAATTTGAATATAAAATAAGGGTAATAATGAGCAAGCAGGATGTTGAGGCTTCCTCCAAATTTTGAATACCAAAGCACTTCATAAACACTCATTAATGTTTTCAATTTGCAAAGTGTTGCACTATTTAAATATTAATAGTTTGTCACCGAAAGACACCCCCAGATTTAATAATATGGTCACTTACAAGACACATCAAGGTCTCTTGTTTCTAAGTCCTAATAAGGTAATGCATTAAGTTATATGAAAGTCAAAAACAATTTAAAAAAAAACTCTTCTAAAATAGGAAGGAATATTTTGGAACGTTTATAAGGCACTTGAAAAATTTCTTCCAAATCACTGTTGCAGAACCTGAGACCCCAAAAATCAAGCAAAGCTGTTGGCAGGAGATCCCCACCAATATCAGAGAACAGAGAGGTCATGACGATGCTGAATAGAAGAGCTACTGCATTTCAGCATACCAAAGACAAGCCTACTCCTTTACTCCCCTATACGTTGCACCAGAGATGCAAAACCCAAGTGAATGAAGTACCTACAAGGAGATTGCGCAACCGGTAATGGTCTGAATATCTTCCAAAATTATTCCTATCCTTCCAACTACAAAGACTTCCATGCAATTTTACTAGAAATGTGCTGAGCCCATTTCTTCTTGTTTTAAGATGAAAGAAATTCTGAAGGTATTACACGTGTGTCATACCATCAAACTTTGAAAATATGAAAATCACAGACTCCAATTACATCAATTGATGGAATAATGCACACAACAAGATATGTTGTATAAGTAACACCTCAGTTTTAGAAGGTATATATACAGACCCACAACTCCGAAGTTCTATCCACTTCTCTCGAGCTACTCCCCTCGGTGAACCAGGTAAATCAATACTGACTTTACTCTCTGATATAAGTATATTTGTGTATATATATATATATATATGTCTACGTGTCTCTCCGTATAAATAATTCTCTCTGTGTGCATGGATATAAGAAAAAGGTACCAGTGCATACATATATATGACAGATATAGCATCTGTCTACATGTACAGATGTTCTGTAAGATTTTTTTTTTTTGACATTTTGGAGCTAGTCGCAAGCATAAAATTCTCTGCAGTCTCAAAGTACTCCTTCACAGAAATTTTTTTGCTCCTGCTGCTCTTATTTAAAAGTAGGCTTTAACACACCAAAAATTTGAAGCTTACCGCTACAATTTTGAAGTTGCAAGTAAGTTCCAGTTCCAGATTATTTCTATTGGGTTTTCATAATTCAAATCCTTAGATAAAAAACTTTAGGAAACATTTACTACTTAGGTAGACATCCTGGAAGGAAATTCCTCCATTTCATTGCATTCTTTGAGCTTATCCCACACTGAGTGGTGGCTCTACAAGACATAAGGGGATGCATGGGATAGACTGTTGGACTCATCTGAAAAAGCGTCAGTGTCTGAACTGGCATATTTTTTGTTAATTTATTCAAATTTTTCCAATATTTGGGGTGGGAAAGTTCTGTTCTATGTTGGTAAAACCTGTATTTTCTATGTATAGTCCACCATTTTCAAAAACTGAAAAAAAAAAGAGAAGAGTTCTTTATGATTCAGAAGATTAGAAAAATAAATGAGGTAGTTAAGAGGATGAAAAAGACCTGCAGTTGCATTTCTTTGACTCTGTCCAAGCTTTGAGCCTCTCTTCCCGCTGTCAGCATCCCATAAATTTACCTGATTTCTGGCTGTGTGTTTCAGGTTTACCTGCATCAACGAACCATGACTTTCTACAGGGACCTCTATGACGATGGGTTCTACTCACAATATGGCTATGAAGACCTCTATGGTTTTGGGGGCCTGAATGGCTTCCGATTTGGGAGCCCATATGGTTACTACCGGGACCAGTACCGATATGGGAGCCCATATGGCTTCAGAAGCTTTGGGAACCTCTATGGGAACAGAGGCTCGAGCGGTTACGGGGGCTACTATGGGAACGGGGATTTGTACGGGTTCGGGTACTGCTACCCCTTCTTTTCTCGTTTCGGAAACAGATACAACTATTGAAGCGGCTATCCATGCTGAACCAGCAGAAATAGCACCCAAGGAATGAAATACAGGACACAGATTCATGGCTACGGTTATGGTGCTGAGAAACGCCAAGCACCCATCCCTCTGGCTGAGCTCTGTAGGACACATGGGTGCCAGGCTGTGTAAGACTACCCCATAGTTACCCTCTCTAACACCTCCTGTCTCTTCAACTGTTACTCTAAAGGGCAACTTGAATTACAGCAAGTACTGAGGCTTCTTTACAGAATGTTGATGGAGAAAAGCAAGACTTTCAGGTGCGAGTTAAGTGCCTTTTAAGTTAATTCACGGCCACTTTGTATTGCCATAGTAGTAGGAGTTTCTGCAACCACCATGAACAAGTCCACTTCACTCATCTATAAACTTCACCAAAGATGACACCTCCTATAGAAGCTCGCACTGTATATCCATGCTGTGTCTCACTGTGTAAATCATGCAGTGATTTACAACCAACTCTGCAAGCAAGAAACATGTCTGGACCATGAGACTCCACCATTTCCCCAAGGACGGAGCATGGTCCAGAATCGGACACAATGTGATTGTTGAAGACTCTTTTGTAGAACTGCAAACTTTTTCTTTCTGTTACTCACTGTTTCTCATTTTCATTAAAATTACTCTGTTTAATAGTATCAGATATCCAGTCTTCTCCTTTTGCTTGTGTCCATGTGCCACTCTAAAGGGATGAGCAGCACGTCCACTCTTACCAACCGTACAACAAAAGGGAGGTCTAGACTCTAGATGTTAGAGAGTTTCACTGCATCTCCATCTGAAATGCTCCAGCCCAGACTCATTTCCCAGAGCAGGAAGAAGTTCTACCTCATTTTAACTAACCTGTGATCCTGGGTTTACACAAATACTTCTCCAGGAAAGGGCAGCCCCTGACTGTCTGTGTTACCAAAACACTTCTGGAGCAAGCTGGGGTTTGTGCTTGAAAAATACCTTTCCAAAGAAAGAGCCTGTGTGGAAGCCTCATGGGCTGCCAATGAAAGATAGCAATGACACTCAAGGTTAAAGACACCTAAGAGAAAAGACCACAGGCAACCAAGTCATGACCGTCTGCTGGAGAGAGCATCTCCTTTGCAAACTGAACAGCCAGGTTATTCAAGGAGTACCTGTCAGCCTCTACCATGTCACCTTAGGAGATTGAGTAGTCCTGATTTAGATTTAAAATATTAAATATTATAATCTGACACAGAACAAGGTGGTTCAACAAGCATAGCCCAGACAAAACTGTGCGGATCCCATACAAGCCCAGTTATACATCAAAGACATCACCAGGAGTCAAAAACCTGCTTGAAGAAGTGACTGTGAGGGGACACCTCTGGGATGATTTCCAAGAGATACCCTACATGAGGTACCTGCACAAGCATTTCTGTATTCCTCAGCTGACACAGCCAAGAGGAGGAAAGGGTCACAAAAATAACTAGAGGAGCAGATTGGAGAAGCATTTTCATAGGCAGAAAACCAGCGACAGCAGAATAGTCCCCGAGATGTAAATGCTATTCCTCCAGCCCATTTTTTCACATCCACGTCATGACTTCCACTGAAACCATTTGACCTTGAACTGGACTATAGGAAATTACGAGCTCCCCAAATCTATTTCCTTGTCTGGGAAGGAGCACACAGAGCCACGAGATGGGCTTGGTCTGCTGCCTCATTGCTCAGAGTTCACCTTGTCATGTCCTAGTTTGAGCAAGACAGAGCCAGATCAGGATGCCCCAGGAAGAGGGTAAGGGCAGCAACCTCCACCCAAGCCTCCTCGCAGGGCACAGTCGGCAGCAAATCAGTACAACTCTTTGAACCTAGCAAAGCTATTAAGATGTCTTTTGTAATCCTTCTGCTGGCTGCTGTCAGCAGCAATAAGGGCTGGGTCCCCCCGGGAAAACATTAAGAAACAGTAGAGTCTCCCACCACAATAAATTCAGCTGATCTCCCTTGGACACCCTCTGGCACGCAAGGCTTTTCCCACCTGCGTGTACAGAGCGCAGAATTGCTCACACAGAGACGCACAGGAAGAGAGAAAGAATAAAACACAGAAAGCCAAAGATTTGGGTGAAATTCTCAGCCTGCCCAAGGTCCTTCGGCCCCAATATCAGGTCCCTGTCTATGTTTGCCAATGCAACAGTATTTATGATGTTTCTTCCCATCACCACATCCCACCCAGTTCATTACCAGAGGGACTAATTCCTTCCAACAGTGGGTGCAATCCCCCTCAGGCTGTAATTGCCTGCCAGGCCCTGCCTTCCCAGACCTGTCACCTCCATCCGCCTCGCTGTCCCAGAACCACCTGGGCACCACCTCTCTCCCCAGTTTGCTCTGAAGATGCCGCTGCTCTAGTTCCAACTCCAGCTCTGTGCAGAGCACTGGGGGTGCCCCGATGGCCCTCACTGCTGCCTCCCAGATAAACAGCCTCAGTCCTCCCCAGGTTTTTCCCTGCTCCAGGGATCCTGGGCACACTGGGGACCTCCTGCCCTGCTGCAGGTCCACCTTACAGAATGAAGATGATCAAGACCTCTCTTATGAAGAAAGGCTGAGAGACCTGGGGCTGTTCAGCTGGAGAAGAACGAGAGGGGTTCTCATCAATGTTGAGCAATAACTAAAGTGTGGGTGGCAAGAGGATGGCCGAGCTCTTCCCAGTGGCACCCAGGGACAGGACAAGGGTCAATGAGAAAATACTAGAACACAGGAAATTCCATCTGAACATTAAAAACCTCTTTCCTGTGAGGGTGACAGAGCCCTGGAAGAGGCTGCCCGTGGGAGGGTTTAGAGTCTCCTTCTCTGGAGAGATTCCAAACACACCTGGACACATTCCTGTCCAGCTTCCTCTGGGTAAGCCTGCTTTGGCAGGGGGTTGGACTGGATGATCTCTAGAGGTCCCTTCCAATCCCCACAATTTTGTGAAACACTGGAGCCCAACAATCACAGGGGGAGGAAAAACAATTTCCCATCCCAGGTGTCCCTACCACAGAGCTCTCAGCCTTTAGTTGCTCAACAGGGAGTGGATCATTTTATTTCCTATTCATTCTTGAATCACCCTGATGTTCTTGAAGTCCCAAATCTGGTCTGGAGCCCAGAATTATTGTCTATACCACTCCCTGGCCTTCCAAGCATCAGCCACTAGCACCACTGCTCATTTCCCATGAGTCTATCCTAATATCTCAGGAAGCTCTGAGTTTCTCCTACACCTGTTCAGTGGTATGTGAAGAGCTTTTTTCCTGTTTCATAGGGATTTCCACCCTAAGGCTTAAGAAAAGTCAGGTGATTAGAGGAACTTTGTACCTGCCTGTAAGATATTATCATAATAGATGACAGATGGCTAATTTAGCTAACAGAAAACTAACTCCTGTAATTTTATTTAAAGCCCTGGATACCAGTCTGAAGCAGGATGTATTTACTGCATGCATGTGGGAAATTACCAATTTAAATGCACCTCATGAACAGCCCACACATGAGGCACACTGCAGGACACGCCTCCAGCATGAAGATTCACTACCAGAGTGAGAATCATTTTTAAAGAGTAAACTTATCCCAAATGAGAAATCAGGCCTCTGACTATTGACTGTTGCACAAACTGGATTAGAACACTTTTCAAAATATTTCTTAAAGAGTGCAATATATATACACAAAAACTTTTAAGAGAAGGAAAAGTGGAAAAATAGGTAAAATGACCTTACTGGAAGCAACAAGGGAAACAAGGAGCAATTCAAAATTCACCATATTCAAATGAGTATTCCTGTCCCATAGTGCAATAATGAACCTGAGACATTAACAATGCTTTCACTTTTTTTAAAAAGACAGTGGTAGCTTCTTTGTAAGACATTTGATATCTTTAATCCTCTGAAAGCCTCAGACAATTTCACGAGTGGCTTTTATATCAAAATGAATATCCCATGAATACCTTTTATGTCAAAATGAAGAAAAGAATCCACTGGCAAAATTTCCTAATTTTACTAGAAAACACCAAGTGCCAGGAACAGCAAGTCTCAACTTATTATATGGGAAGTGCAATTTGAGAGGCCTCAATAAGAAACTTCAGTTCATTTCCAAAGACACCATTAGCATAACAATAAAGATTCCTTCAGCTGGCTTTTGAGGTTTGGGGGATTTCGCTTTTGTAGGGAAGGATTTCTGTGGTTGGTGAGGATCTGGTTTAATCACCTTGTCTGAGGCTTGCCAATGGTAAATTACACACTATTACAATGCCTGGTCAACTATGTTTTCGTTACACATAAGGATAATAATTCTCCAAAGAGTGGCTGCTATGAAATAATCCCATATTCTCATGTCAGCTTGCGATACTGAATTATATTGTTTCCGATGCAGGGTATTAACATGCTACATAACCATTCAAACACAGCATCATGGAAAGCTTGTAAGATGTTTATTATCAATATATTCCTGAAGAAATTCAAAATTCCATGGATGAACATCACCATCCATTTTCACATACATTGTTGTAAAACATCAAATTTCTGGCCTCACTGCTCCACTTAATTTTTACACTCAAAAAAAATATAGCACACTTGGATTCAGATTCACCTTAGTAATACCAACTTTCCATGTGTCATCCCAAATCTGTGTTCTTCACCCAGTGTGCAAAAACCAATCGACACAGAGTCAAGATGTTTTATTCCAGTTCTGCACAGAAAAAGACAATAGTTTGCAAAGCTAACACACTTTGAGAAATTTTTATATGCCAGATAACAGTAAAGAAGAAACTACAGTAAGGAACTGGTCATTCTTCACTCCTAACTTTACATACAAAAGCAGAAATGTATTATTCTCTCATCTCTTGGCTCCTGCTATCCTTGAGATCATTTTGGCATCACCAAGGGCCACGTCTTCTTCTATCCACATTCACCTACTAGACAAACCCATCTGGTCACAAAACCTGGGATTTTTGTGACTGTTAACCCTTTTCTTTCAGTAACAAACACACCTCTGCTCTGATGCATTGTGTCATTGTCTGGGTGGGGAGGTCAGGCTTGAGGACACCAAGTGACACACTCTGTGCCAGAAAAAGCCAGTATCGAGGAAGATGCTCCACAGAGATGAGACCAGGAACAATGAAAGCCAAGATGTGGGCAGCAGTTTGATGAAGGGAACAGCTACAGCATAGATTTTGCTGCAGAAAGGAGATGTACATACACAACCCATCACCAAATCTCTCAAGAAGATCATTGTCCTGAAGCAGAGCAATAGGATCAGCTCGGTGCAGTGGGACAAAGGTACCTGAATTAGGAGGAGCAGAGAAAAGACATGCACACACACTTAGAGGCAAATAACTTGTTGCAATGTCATGTTTAATGCAAAAGAAGCAGATCATACAGAGGCGGGATTATATACTACAGATTACAAATTGCCAAGAACCTGTGGTTTGATGCAAGATGATTCATGTGATAACTGATGTTGCTTCCCTGTTGCAGCTCTGAGTTGATGCTCAGCCCTGATCACAGCAAGATGTACAGAGCACAGGAACAGAGCACAGGCTGGTTGTCTCCAGAGTCCTTTTTTTAATACATCAGTAGCCACAGAAAGAGCCTACAAAGGGATCCGAAACTGATATCATACCAGATCCCTTCACATGGCCACAGTGATAGCCACAAAACCCCAAGGAATTAGCAATACAGCATCAAGATAGGAGCACTTAGAAAGACATTATAAAAAGAAAATAAGGAAGAAAAAGGATGTAAAGGGATTTTTCAGAAGATCTGAGCATCTACAGATGCATTTAAGGGCAGCCTCAGATGCTCAGCCCTTCCTAAATGCTGTGCTCCGCAGCTCAGCCACGTATCTACATCCTGCTTGTCATCTCCTGGACATTCCTCTGTCAGCAGCAGCTCTCATTAGTTTTAGCATGGTCTGCAGCTTCCAACTGGGTACCCCCGTCTCCATCTAGCCCCACCATAGATGTTGGAGCCACCAGGAGCAATGGTAGAACTAGAGCCGGTTCCAATTTCAGGGGCTCCTGCAGATCCCACGACGCTCTGCTGGGGGAAGGTGCTGAGGATGGGGCCAGGGAAGGTCACAACCACTGGTGGAGGGTAGATGACCACCGTGGAGTCGGGACACTGCTGAACACAGGGCTCGTTGCAGCTGTCAGCAATGGGCTGTGGCACAGCCACCCTACACGGGGAGGCGCTGCCATCAGTGCATGGGCTTAGAGAGTGCACCATTTTTCAGGGATTGTTGATCTGAAGTGCAAGGAAATAACATAAAAATCAGGCACAAATTCTTCCAAGTTTCACAATCAAACATTAAAATAGAAGAGTACCAACAGGCTGGAGGGAAAGGTAGAATTGTCATAGCTCAGTTCCTAGAAGATACCTATAAATCTCATATTGAACACAGTAACATCTGGAAATCAGTTTTCCCAAGAAATTGGAGTTCATCATCCAGATCTGCTTTTACCAAAGCCAACAGCTGAACAGGCACAAATGTATTAATTTACATCCAGAAAGCTTCAGATTGATATCAGACTATTTGCACATGATTCACCCTGACTTAAAACTACAAAGGCTTCATTAGAAAGAGGAATTCAGATGGAACTTACCTACTTCACAGGAGAAGTAAGACAAGAGAAATGGTCCTATGAGATCTGATGTTGGGCCCTCTTATAGTCGCCCTTAGACTGCCCACAACATGAATCACTGATGTGATTACATCACTGATCGATTACTAAACACATTTCTTTCAAGACTTAACTTTGTTAATGAGTGTCAATTCTTTTAAATAAATTGCTCTTGGTAATTATTAGTTTGTCCTTCTGCTCCCTCTGACCTATACTTTACTGCCTTCCAGTCTCTGCTATTTCAAAACTTTATATAGAGGGGATACTCTGCCTCAGCACATTGGAGAAAGACAAAAATGTTTATATGGTTCATCTTGATGTTCTCCATGAATAGACTTGCTCCTGGGCAGGTGGCAAACAGCCATTTTCTTGGAAGAAAATGTACTTGACTCAACCCAGGAAAAGTTGGAAAAGTGAGGGATAGCTTGTGTTCTTGGCCTATGGGTAGCCAAGTTCATGGTTTTGTGGTGAAGTTAGACTAAGCCAAAGTTTGTTCAAAGCTCTGGCACACTGCAGAAATCCTGAATTTTAGAGAGTTTTATATCCAAATAAGCCAGTGCGGCTCTTCCAATTAGACACCAAGCATGCATTTCTTTAAACATATAAGCTTTAACAATAAAAAAAAAGGAAAAAAAGCTAAGGCCATATTTTATATGAAATTAAATGTCCCATACAGTGAGGCTATAAATCATGACCTGGTTTGAGTAATGGCAAAAAGGCAATGAATAGGGTGGGGCTTAGGCAAGACCTTCTCAGGCATTTTTTCTAGTGAGTCACTTCTTCAGTAAATGGACACCTCAAGCTAATACAATAATAACCCATGTTGCACATGTAGAAAGACAAAAGGAAGATGCATTTCGGAAGCCAAATCGCTGATGAATTGCAACTACCAGTGCAGAACTATCATCCACAGTAAAGAGCAACATGAGGTGGTGGCTTTCTGACACTCAGCAATAGAGTCAGCAAGTGATGCCAAGGGTGACAACAGCATGTGCCACACAGACACTCCCACAAGGCTACAGCAGTCAGAAACTTGTCTGTTCCTCTTTGCACTTCATTTTACTTAAAAATAAAGTTATTTACTACTTCTGTAATAATTGAGAGGACTTGTTTGGGCTGTCTGTTATAGTAAGCCTCACCTCAAAGCCTTCTCCTTCTCTCCCAGCAGCAGCATGTATTTGCAAGGAAAAGCCTTCCTTTGGTGGAGTTAGAGATTGATTTGGTAACAATGCAGAATAAAGTTTACCCCTTCCAAGGGATCTCAGGATAAAAATCTTCGATATCAGATTGGCAGCAAAATGACTTTGAAGGGCAGGACTAAAACTTAATGCATTATGTGCATTTTTGGAATGCTTTCCTGCTTTAATTGCATACTGACATTTGTCTTCATGGTGTCATAATATTTGAGGATGGCATAAGAGACTCGCAATTCCTTCAGAAAATTGGCTGTGCCTTTTCTATAATTGCAGATAACCATGCGAATTGCAACATATGCCTTTATCTCAGCTTAGGCTGGATAGTAATTTATCCCTACAGTAATTCCTCAAAAACATTGGAATGAAATATCTAATTACTATTTTCAAGTTAACCAACTGAAGATGCAACTAAATGTTAAGTCTTATTTTTGAAATGTGTTCATAATGCTGCCTTGAAAAGTCAAGACCTTCAATCCAATGTGACAGGAACCCAGTGACAGGACTAGTTTTCTTCTCTGCAGCAGCCTATTTGGGGTTAATGTCATTGCAGGCTCCCTTTATCTGAACATAAAGGTTAACAACACCCACAGAAGGCATGCCAGTGCTTTCTGAAAGCGTTGTCAAAGCACATCATAAAAGCTAATTTGTGTTCTACACAGCTGATGTTATCATACTTTTTTTTTTTAACAAGAGTATTACAACCCTCCAGCTCAAGCGCTGCTGGAGAAGACAAAAATACAAGTGATGAGTCAACCAAGGAACCACAGCCAGAACTCGGAACCTAACAAGTGTGTCCATAAGTAATGCAACAAAACAGGGCACATGTCAGCTCAATTTACCGGTTAAAACAAGCTCAAGAATCAAATTCCAGCACCTTAAACATGAAAGATACTAAACACATGATCATCATCTTTGTATCCATGAGGAGACAGGATGAACACCTGAGCTGCAGACAAGCCATCAACACCTTCAAGCACTCAAAGTGCTGACAGGACACCTCCATTCTGTACTTAACTGAAATGTTAAGATTCTTCAAAGGACTTTAATAGTCCTCAAACTGTAAGGATATATATAAAAATACATATGCAGGAAAGATGTATAAAAGCTTAAAAAGCTAAGCCAGAGCTCAGCACAAGAGTAGGGAGCTCTCTGAAGACATCCATTTGATTATACTGTTCCAGAAGAATCAAATCCATCCCCAAGACCAATGAAACACCCCAGCAAATAGATTTATGAAGGTTAAAACTCAAAATCTGTGTGGTTTGGAGTGCACACCACAGCAACCTTATGAATTATCACATCAATTATCTGGTGGCTTTGGCTAATAAGGACTTGGTGCCCAAAAAGTTGTCCCTCACCACCAGGCTGACTAGGAAAGTATATAAAAGTAATTTGAGACTCAGAGAGAAAATACCCACTTTTCCACTGCCAAGGGTTATTACCCAGCAGTTGAGGGTCTTCAGGCTGTGTTATGAGCTCTGCAATGGGAAGGTGAAGCGCAATGACCTGCGGCATGTCTGTACTGCAACAAGGCCAACGCAGAGATTGAATTACCTTTAAGATAACCTTAGCTAATTGGGCACTGCTTTATCCGCATGCCCACTGGGAAAAAATATTTTCCCCTGAAGACAACAACATTGGCTACTGCTTCACATCCAGTATCAGCACATAGCACTGGCCTTGCTGCCTGTACCTAGCATTTTGTCCCAAAACAAGGTGTTGCAACACAGGTCAGTGTTCAGGGTTAGAACTATACCCCCCTTTATAATATACATGCCTGTATTATATTTACTGATGAGGGAGCTCAACCACTAAAATCAGCTGGCCTCTTTCTATAGAGATGTTCTGAGCTGGGGGGAAAAGCAACAAGAACATTGAACTTTATTGAACCACCAAACTTCGTGGCATGACCCACCTCGGAGCCTATTCTCACCCCACACCTCAGCTTTGCTCTACTGATAAATTGAGACCGTCCTTCCAGGTACCATGCTTCTGCAGATCTGTGTTTATCCACACATAAAACAAGAATAGAACTAACAGAGGCAATTAAATGGCATCCTTGTAACAGGACCTCTTAAAACTCCTTACAAATGCTCATTAATATTTCACATGAGCAAAGCTCTTCAAGCTGGACTCCATTAAAATGAGCGCCAGCACATCCCCACTTTAAAGGATGTGTCTCAAGATGTCAAAGGCTACTAATTACATCACATGTAGGGAGCAGTTTACATCCTTATGGACAAGCACAAGGCACATGGACAGGCAGCATCTCCACAGGCACAGCGGAGGTCTAGGTGCAAACCAGCAGTTGTTGGGATGGTCCTAGAGTATGATAATGGAGGTCATTAAAAAAGCACTCCTCCCTTTGCTGTCACTGAGATGCCATAATCTAGTCCAGACTGGTAATTCCTTGTTTCTCACCCAAGGAAGCCAGCCAGATGTCACAGGCACAATTAACTATTCAAGTCTGATCAAACCAGGTTGCCCATAGGACCGCAGCTGCCTGTGTTAAGCACTGCCCCCATACCCAGCTTCTAAATCCTTGGCAAAGCCATGACTCCTTGCAAGTTCAGCTTTGCCAGTCTCCAGGAAGATTTCCATTTGTCCCAGGACATGCCCTGGACACGGCCCTGATTTTTACACCCCACCAAAAAGCAATACAGCCTTGACCACACGTATTCCCCCAACCTTGTTCCCAGCCACAAAAAAAAAACCCAACCAACCAAATCCAAAGCCTAATAAAAATCAAGGAATGACTCTCATTAAGCTTGAAGAGCCCTAGATCAGCCATACAATGAGCGACCAGCTTTGGATACATCTCTCCCAGCCTTGCAAACCCAGATTCCTAGCTGAATTTAAATGACAAAAGGGAAAAATGAGTAAGGATTATCATTGCCCACTCCTCCCTGCTGCTTCCTCACTGCCCATCTGCTAAAAGAAGCTTCAAGAGGAGAGGGATAGATTTCTTTACGTCACTAATTAGGTCAATGGAATAAAAGATGGCTTTTGTTCTTCCCATAAGGATTTAAAGTGGAAAGAACCTGGAGGGCGTGAACATTTCTTGGTATTTGGGGACAACAACATACTAATAGTCACAAGGGAGTAAAATAAGTACAGCCAATGAAAAAGTTGAGTATGAACTAATCCTCCTGTATTAACTGGGATTTGATACACAGTGGCTCAGGTTTTCCATGCAGTCCAAAAGACCATATAAAACCACACGTTTCCAAGCATATTCAATCCATTTCCTACCCTCCGCTGGGAGCTCGGTAAGTTATTTGCCTATTTCTAACTAGCAAAATAAGCTTTTGTTGGTGCTTTGAACTTGAATCTAGATCCTGCAGAAATTCTCTGACTCCGTGAATTAAGGGTGGTGTTTCTTTTAAAGGATCTTTCTTGGGTATTATTTTTTTCTGACATGCAGAGACAGATACAGGCTTTTAAAGCTGAGTCTGAGATTTACAGAACCTCATCCAATTTGGAGTGTGATATTTCCACTTTCATCTGGCCATTTACATACCCTTACCTTTAATTTGCTTTGAAAAAACCTGGATTCTAGATTTCTCCTATATTAGTGGCCACTTACTTTAGTAGTCCAAGTAACTATCTCTATTGGCATCTGACTTTTACCATCTTAGAGTGAGCTAGATTTATTCTGTAATACAGAGGCTGATTTTAATCTGGAAATTAAGTTTGGTTTCTGTGTATTTGAGACTTTTATACACGTGGGGGGGTTCTTTATCAGATCTGATATTACCTTCCCACTTTCAAAATGTGGCAAGAAAACCCTGATCCAGTCCTGCCTGGCATTTATCTTGTGTCTGCATTTAATTGTCAGCTGAAATCTTTGTAGACCAACATGATTTGTTTACAGTAGGTGGGACCTGACCCTTGAGAGCTTGTTCTTAGAGTAGCCCAGCACATCTGCAAGAACAACTGCCACCAAATTGCAAAGTACAGGTGCCCAAGTGCCATTTGCTGATGCTGAGCAAAGCTGATTTGCAGTTATATTTTAAATTTTAATTAGGAAATCCAAGGTCTCAGCACTCCTCCATGCTCAATCACATCTTTGGAATGGATACCTCATGTTATGGCAGAGGCAGCGCTGACATCCCACAGCTCAGCAGTGCCTCTTCCCAGTAGCTGGGACAGATCCTACACCCTCCTGCCTTCAAGGAGCATCATTTCCATGCCAGGAGTGGGCCATCCCTGGCTCCACAGGGTGCTCCACAGGCTAATTCTGGGGTCCAGATGTGAGCAGACATCTCCTGGGATTCTCGCAACTCTTCAGTCCCCAGCTTGTCCTGCAGC
Source organism: Gallinago undulata (assembly GCA_026546715.1). Taxonomy (NCBI): domain Eukaryota; kingdom Metazoa; phylum Chordata; class Aves; order Charadriiformes; family Scolopacidae; genus Gallinago; species Gallinago undulata. Next base: position 1,832,204 of record JAOTQQ010000016.1, on the reverse strand, counting down.
AAACTCTGGAGAGAAAGAGCAAGAGACAGCAGAGCACAGAGTAGCCAGTAAAACAAATACACACACATGCTGAGATGCGGAGTGTTACATTTAACTTTTTCTACTCATATGGGACACTGACCCAGACTTTCAAAAGTTCCTCTGTCCCTAATGAACACCAGGCTTTTAAAAATAGAGCCCTGCTACATCACCCTGCCAATTACAAAGATAGCAATCCTCTGTTCTGCAATTCAAATTAGCATAAAGGAAGGGCAATACTTTCTTTTGCTTTACCTAGTGCCTGCAAAAAGTAATTCCAGTTTCAACTGAAGCGTCTGGAAAACAAATAAATGATAGGCCTCGCCACAAAAAGATGAGAACCTCAGCACTAATCCCAGATATGGCATTGCGTCACTTGCTGAAGCACGCAGGTCACTTTGCAGCTACGCCTGGAACTCCCTCTTCTTCCACAGGGTTAATAGCTACCTGCCTCACACGCCATCCAAGGCTCTCTAAGAGCTTGTTAGTTAAATGCAATGCCGCACACTTTCTGCAAGGGAGAGGAAGGCTGCGAGTCAGAGCAACAAGCTCCAGCAGCAGAAAGGCAATTTGTCCCATCCACGCAGGGAATTCACTCATCTTTCCTCCCTGTCTTCTTTTTTAGGTTCATCTCCATCCCAGAGCAATGTCTTATTATGGGTACCAGTACAAGCAGCAGTGCTATATTCCAAGCGGAGTGAAGCACAACACACCGGTCTTCACGCAGGGCCACAACCCCAGTGTGGTGAAGTGCACATCATGCACACCATGTGATCCCAAAGGTGCCCAGCTGTACACCGTGAGGAAGACCATACAGAGCAGCCCCAAGTGCTCTTTGCCATGTCCATCAGGGTGTGTTGAGACACACCTTGTGGAAGGCCCATCTTCCTCTTATTGTCCCACGTCTCCTGATCCATGCACCTTGGTGTTCCCTCAGCCCCACCTGCAGGGCAGAGAACATCTCTGCGTGCCACACTCTGATCAGCCAGGCCTTATGAGATGCCCTCAGATCTGTGCTCCAGCTCAGGTGCCCCAACAAAGCTCATATCCTTATTCATACCAGTGGTCCAAAAGCTACCAGTACAACTGCGGGCCTCAATAAGCTCCATGGAGGTGACCACAGAACAACCAGGCGATGAAGAGCCAGATGCAAGGTCACAGCCAAGTTCACAGGAAGAACAACTCTTTTCGAGCTGCAATCACCGGGGCTTGTGGACAACTCATATGTCTTTAAACCAGCCCTTATTTAATCCTCTCCATGTTATATTCTGCATTAGATTTAGAGGTCTTACAGCTTCATTCCTACAGTCTCCTGTCATCTATAGCAGGCTTGGATCTCAACTGCATGAAGACAGTTTTTCCATGAATTCCAGTGTAAAGGATATGTGAGTTGTAACATTGGCATTATCACTCACATGGATGACATTGCACCAAAGTGGCCTCAACTAGACCAGTGCCAACAAAAACTAGATCCTTCCATGCTATATCGCTAAAAATATACATTTCTTTCTGCTTTCAACTTTGTTCCAGTGGATATTTTGTAAACAAACCGGTTTTAAATTCTGTGCTTTGTTCTATATGCAACCAACAGAAATAAGACAAGTAAATGTAAAATGATGGAAAACAGGACTTGACTTTCAAGTCAAGGGGGTCCACTGTGTGAAGCAACTCACTCTGGAAGCTCTCACTACTTAAATATCCACCTCTGATGTACCAGCTGGAAGTCAGAGTGTACTTGCAATATAGTCTGCACTAGTTTATTTGGTATATAACCAACATCTCACATAATAAAGCCTCTACTGTATCAAACTACCCACTTTCTATTTTGTTTTAGTCATTTTTTTTCCCCCCTTCCATCCCTATTCACACTTGACTCAGAGCTAAAATTCCCCACTTATGCAGCAGCCATAGAAAAATAAGCAATGCTTCCTCCTGGGCTGGTAACAAATAGTCAGCTCCCCACAGTGGATCTCAAAATGACCTGCAGAAGAGCTGAGCCAGCTGCAAATGTGACTAACACCATGAATCAGTGAGCTGCCAGCAAACACTGGAATTCTCAGGGCAGAGCTCTAACCCCTAGACCACACTGCTGCATGTGGTAGGACATTAAGCTATTCCCAATTTGAGGTGTTATGACCCCATCCACCAATAAATCCCAATTAAATTTACCCCAGAACATTCCCATTTGTAGGCTGGACTCCAGCAATTCCTTGTGCTCCCTCATGTGGTCAATGGATTCAGGGAGCATGAGGGAGCCCCAGCAAGAAGAACCCCAGACAGGCACAGCAGCCAAGGGCTCAGCACAAAACTCCCAGGCTAGAAAGTACCCCCAGTCCCACAAACACCCAGCTATTCAGAGTAACACACCATTATCAGACCAAGGCATAGCAGAAATTGTTAAATTTGCAGTGATTTTTTTTTTCATTCAACCATGACATGCATTGAAATTGATACTCCCAAATATGTCACCAGTGACAAGGTTAGACAGGTTACAGGACTCCAAATTCAGTTTGATTTGCAGAGCAAGGCACCATTGAAAAGAACAAAAGGTTTAAAGCTAAAAAAAAAAAAAAAAAAAGGTGAGTAGACTGTCTTGGAGCCAAAAAAAAAAAAAAAATAAGAGACAGCAGCTCTGAAGTGGCACAACTTCCCTGGAGTCAGCAGAGGTGAGGATGAGTTACTCCTGCTCCAGATCTGCCTACTCGGAGAGGAGTAATAAAGCTGTGCTCCCCACCAAGTAGCCAAAGGGCTCGTCTCTCATGTGGTCGCTTTCAAAAGAGGGCAACGCTGTTTAGCGATACCCAGCCAGAGGAGTGTGCTCCCATTCCCTCTCCCAGCTGCTCCACCACAGCTAGTGACTGCAGCACAGCAAAAGACAGAGGTTACAGCAGCAACATGAACAAAGGAACCCTTCTGCATTTCCCTTCATGGTTTTTTCACCCATCCCTTCATGCTACACCCAGGCTTGAAGAGGTCCTACGTAGTCAGAGGTTTCAGCACTGTGTGCTCCTCTGGGGAACTTCCCTATTTAAGAGCTCATTGCCTCAGTTCATCATGTTCCCTGCATCATTTGCCCACAGACACTTCCCATTTGCCCAGATCTGCTGAGCTCCACCACCTCTGGACGATAGCATTGCAGCGAAAATGCATGTGATTTGTATTTAAATGTGTCTGTGCAATACAGCTGTCTGCTCTTTCAACAAGCTGGGCAGCAACTGCCACATTTCTATTCTTCCTAATTAAAAACAAAAAGGGGGAGAAATGAGGAAGGCATCTAAAGTGCCTCTGCCATTCAGAAACCTCTGTCACACTTTCAGCACTGTCTGCAGACAGACGCATCCACGTGGTTAAGTTCAAAATGCCATGCACTCAAGTCAGCCCTGCCCAGGGAGACAGGGAACATTAGGGCAGAGTGACACAGTGGTGCTGGTCTGCACCAGCGACCCAGCCCTGCCCTTGGACATTTGTTGGCTGAAAGCAAACAGCCACTCAGCCAAAATTTGCCCTTGACCATGATACATTAGGTCCTCTGTATCCAATGACTTCAGAAGTAAAATATTTCAAAATGAGAGTGCTTCCCTCAGCAGCTCATAACCAGCAGTTCTTACTCAACAGCATCACAAAGAATAGTTCAAATAAAAACTCTGATAAAAATATTGTGAAAGTAATTGAGAACAAGATTCTTTGTGGTTTCAGGTAGGAGAGCCTAGGAACGTATTAGAAACTTTTGTCCCATTTCAGATTTGAGTCTCACTCTATGTAGTTGCCCCCAGACACTGTCCCATAGGGGGAGGGAACCACCTGACAACTCTGGAGCTTCTCAGAGGACACATCACATTCTCAATAAGAGTCAGTAGACCACCCATTGCATCAGAAGAGACCAGAAGAGATTACCCCCCAGGAAGGCAGTTCTCTGTATCCCCCCAAGAGCTGCATTCCCTGACCCCCAGCCCAGCCACAGCTCCACAGCTGCAGCCTATCTGCTCTCATCACTGACCTGGCAAAGTCAACCAGCACCTGCTGCTCACACCCTTTCATTTACTACCATTTCACATGTGGCATTCAGAATTTATTACTATTTTTCAAACTTGTTTTTTTAATATTATACTTGGAGCTGACTGTGTTACCTGACCTTACAAAGGAGAGTATCTGTGTTTATGTCAGTTTGTTATTCATTATTTTAGAAGCCCATCTTGCTACAGACACTCATTTACACTAGAGTGTCTCACAGCTGTCACCTGGTGGATGCACACCTGTACTTCAGCCACTTGCACTGGAAATAAGGCTCAGGATCTCTAACAGCCCAGAGAGCATCCCAATTACCCCACACACATCCACAATCACACCCTGGTTAACACAGTTGAGCTGTGCCCTCCCATAGACACTACCAGTTCACACAGCTCATGGTTTTTACAGGATCTCCACCAACTACTAAGCTAACAATTAGCATTCTGAAGCACAGCCTGGTGAGAGGGAAGAGCAAGCCCAAGGTCAAGATGTTGATCTCCAAAGTTAGAGGAAGATGTTTTGGTGCCGTAGAGGATTTGAAGAGCCAGTAAAAGCCTCTTAGACTTTCCTTTTGCCATCTATAGCCCATGTATCAGACAGGGTCCTGGAAACCAAGGCTTTAATTCCTTGAGAAGCTACAGAAACAGCCAATAAAAAGAAAAAGAACAAGAGGTAGAGCAGCCTCAAGACTGTTCCAGCCAGATGTGGCAGCAGTGAAGCACAGTCTCCCATAGCAGCACACCAGCTAAAGCCATTTAAAAACTTTTTTGTACCAGTAGGAATGAAGTACCTTTGGTGGTCTCAGCAGAGCTGACTACAGGCTTGCAGGCTGTTCTTCATTTGTGTTTTCCTTGAAGAAGACATCCCCTCACTAAGGGAGACAGCCATAGCTGGTTTCAGTAAAGAAGCAGCTTGCAGTCAACTAGACTAATATAAATACAAAGACCTTTCTGGAAGAGGAATTAAAACAGAATTTTCTCTTCTGGTCAGCCAGCTTAACTGCCAACTCTCTCCCTCAATCCATTATGGAGAGGAACTGAGAAGCAGAAAAAGAGTTATCTACTGCTTTCAGAGTAGCTTTCCCTGTTCCCTAACTTCAGATAGCTCTGCCAGCTTCATAATGCTAGCTCAAATTCAGCACCTTACTGGCAACTAATTCCTACATCAGTATCTCCTTCAAAAGATCTCCAGCATGAGAAACAATCAATGGTTCAAGGGGGACAGTTATATTTGGTGGGGTTTGGGGTCATTGGTTAACAAGCGTGGGGCAGCTGAAGGCAATCTATCTCCAAGCAGACATAAAGGGGGCAAGTAGGGGAGCAGTAACTAGGTTTTCTATGCTAGAGATAGGGAGTGATGGGGCAGTGCTTTTTTGTTGCTGTTAGATTGGTTTCTTGAGGTACTTTTTTTTCATGGACAGATTTTCCAGGTAGGTCCTCCTTTTGGTAGTTGAAGTAAGAGTTTTGGTCTGGATCTAGTAGTTTTTTGAGTATGTTAAATAGTATTGAAATAAGTCCTCTCCAACTGTTAATGTACAGGGCTCGGGGAGAGTTCTGTTGCTGGCTTCTCTTTAGCATAGAAACCAGCTCACAAATCCTAGTGCTGCAGAAGCTGTCTGCAAATCTAATGCCACATATTCATAGAGGGTTCTTCTCAGCTCAAAACTCTGGAAAAATCAGACTATTCTTGAAGCTGGGTTAGCTGTAGACTTTAGGATTTTTTCCTGGTGTGATGTGTAGGCTAAAAAAGGTGGGTGTTTTTGAACAGGGCTACTGTGTCTACAACTGGAGACCTTATTGTGATGTTTCAGTATTCAACAGGGGCTTGTGTGAAAGATGAGGATGTACTTTTTAAGAGGTGTTGTGGTGATTGGATGAGGGATAATGGTTTTAAACTGAGAGAAGGAATATTTAGAATAGATCCAAGGAAGAAATTTGTTACCCTGATGGTGTGAGGCACTGGCCCAAGTTGCTCAGAGAAGTGGGGAGGTGCCCCATCCCTGGAAGCATTCCAGGTCAGGTTGGCTGGAGCTCTGAGCAACCTGGTCTGGTTGAAGATGTACCTACTCATGTCAAGAGGGTTGGATTAGATGGCCTTCAAAGGTCCCTTTCAATCCAAACCATTCTATAGTTTCGATAGTCTTAGAAGGAATGATAAAAGCTGGATGAGAATAGCTCTTTTGGGAAAGTCACTTCATGTATTCATGTAATTATTTGAAATTCCTAATGACTCTAGCAGGACTGGGAACCTCTTAATTCTATGGGACTGGAGAGGTCCTGCTTTTTTGAGGAAAGTGGCATAGTCTTCCTCAAGGCAAAAAGAATGAGCTACATGGTCCTAGAGCACCATCCTGTGGCAGTGCAGGTGCTGAGCAGGAGGAATGTGTTCCCTCCTGACTTATTGCCCCTGGTAGAGCTGCAAGTAATTAGCTGCTATTGTAATTAGCTGACGCATAACCGGAGCTCAGCTGATCCCCAGCTCAGATACTGCTGTGGCTGCAAACCAGTGAGGGGTGAGACAGGCAGGTGAGCTGTTTGCAGACCACTTGTGGAAGGTCTGCTGTCCTCCAGGGGACTCTGTAGAGCTCAGCCCCTGACTTCTATTAGTAAAAGAGACTAGGTTTCACCTGCTGTTTTTGTTCTTCACGTTGAAAGGAGAATCAGAGGCGTTGCATAAGGGGTTTTTGGCAGTTAAAGGATGGATGTGGGTGTGGGAAGGCAAAGCTATGCAGGAATAGCTGAAATTGCTGTTGAAATTGAAGTTGCTGCACTGATGACAAGCTTCTGGCTGTGAAGTCAGTGATAAAATGATGCAACACCAGCAGTGGGGATGTAGAAAAGCAGGTATGTGATGTTAGGGACTCTTATGTGGTGGTACTGGTTTGCCCATGACTAAGTGATGTGGTGGAGAAATGGGCTGGCTTTAAAAGGAAAGAAGTGGTAAAGCTGGTAAATGTTAATATCAAATCACTGTGAGAAAAAGAGGGTTTCAGCTGAGGCCAGATTCCAAATCTCTGCAGCTGTAGAGGTCACAGACCTCACAAGATCCAAATGTGCCAACTCCTTCTCATTCTTGAGGGCCCTGCTATTTGAATTGAACTTCTTTGAATTTATACATGGCTCTTCAAACCATCAGGTTGTGTATGTTCCTGTCTTATTATTGCCCTCCTTATATTCCATGAGGATGTTACCAGCTCTGAAAGGAGAAAATCCTGTTCCATTTCTGCTCTTAGTTGTGTATATTGAGTCATTTCAGTGCAGGAAGAAATAATGTTTATTGTAATCTGAAGAGACTGCATTTCTCTCTCTGCACCCCAACTTCCTTTAACTTTCTCTGGGTGGAGCTGATAGGATGAGGCTGAGAAGAGTGAGGAGTGTTGACCTGTGTTGCCATACAGCTGTGCCCTATTTGTAATTCTAGGAGAAAAATCTTGGGGGAATTCTCCCCCTGAAATGTGAACCACAAGAAAACTTTCTTCAGGTGTCCCTACCCATGTAAGATGCGTCAGAAACATGGCACTGGTCATGGTTTGGTTGTCCTCCACTGACATCCTCATGTAAGTAACTAGGAATCAACTGTTGGTGAGGGGAAATTCTCCATAATCCCTAAAAATCATTATTCCCTTGGAGCCATGAGCCTTCCCCTACCCCAAAGTTGTTGATTTAAAATTGGTGCTGGTTCTGATGGACCCTGTATCTTGATTCAGGGTAGCTGCATGGTCAGTAAATGTTAAAATGGTCCCGTGAGTGGGGGACATTGGAAGGGGTCCCCTGTGTTGGTGACATGTCTTGCTCCAACTGCCCTTACTTTACTGCCTGACCATCTAGTCTTGATTTAGCCTAAAAGCTCTCTTCTAAATCCAGTGGAGAGTTCCCAGGCAAATAAATTAGCTGTCGGATATGACCACTGATGATAATGAATGGAGCAATTAAGACTTTCCATTTGATGACTGTAATTTTAATGGGCTGGTGCAAACCAGCTGAATAACATGGGAAGGAAGCTACATCAGTGTCACAGGTAAAAACCGGGCAGATGACCCACTAAACAGCTGGGTGGATCATAAAAATAGGAAGCTATGCAGTTAAACTTGCCAGGTGATGAGCAGCTCCAGCTCTATTCCCAAGGAGCTTGTCCTGCTCATAGCCCTTGTCACCATGAATCCACACTGGACACTAAAATGAGGTTGGACATGACGCATTTTGAGTGGTGCTGGTGCCTAGGTGACAAACGACATGTTCTTCAAGAAAGCTCTCTTGGCATCTCAGCAATGCTCCTCCTGCTCTCTGTCGGAGAGGAGAGAAGGAGAAAAATGCCCACTGATGAAGAGGTTCTGCTGGGGAATGAGATGCTGAGACTGACCATCACCTCATCACCACCCCAGTCTCCTCTCCAACCAAGTCCCATGGGGTGCTGTGCATGGGCTCTGCAGAACTCCTGCATCTGAAGGTAAAAGCCTTTGTGCAAAGCAGGGTGAAGTAAAGACTTGCTCCAATTTTAAGTGCTGCAGGTAGTGAAATGAAACAAAAACACATGGGCTTCTTGCCCATGTGGCAAGTGAATGCTGTTGCCTTTTTGAGGATCTTGAAGTGCTGAGTTAATGAGGGGATGATCTGTCCATTTGGGCTTACCAGGAGACAGAAGAATCACCTTCCACGAGGAGATCCTGTTGTGTAAATAAGCTGTGAACAAGTGAAAGGCCTGGCTTTTCTCACACTGCTGCAACCTTGGAATAGGTTCATTAACGCCAAAGGACTTTAAAATATTGCTGGCACTCAATGCCAGTGGGTTGGACAGTGGCCAGTTGCTTCCCATGAATGTCCTGTCACATGTCCCGTTTCCAAAAACGTGGATGTCTCTGAGCCACAGCCCTGAGCTAGATGAATTAGTCATCTCCAGCTTGAATGTCCCCTAATTGCCTGGCAAACCACATTTTTCCTTATGAGGACAGGAAGTGTCTGGCTGGGGAGGTGGTATCTCTGGGTTCAGCTGCCCCACAGGACTATGGGGTGGGTTCAGGCTGGTGGTCCCTTCTGTATCTCATCCCTCATCTGTAAACAGCAGGAAATGGTCTTCTTCCACCTAATGAGGTGGGGATGGTCTTGGGGGCTCTCTCTCTGGTCACCATCTAACATGTGGGAAGTCCAGTACAAGAGATAATGGGTTCATTGGGCTGGAACTGGAATTATACAAACAACATGGGCCAAAGATTGATGTTTGAAGAAAGGTAGTGGCTTTTTACTGTGGGATTTGGGTTGCTTTATGCCCAGGCTTTGCCGGGTGCTGTACGTGTGCAAGCAAAGCAAGGATGAGCTTTCAGAAACCGGCTGCTTCCCCTGACGTAGACTCTCGCACAGGATGTGTCACTGCTTTCCTGGTGCTCTCCATCGTGAAGCTCATGCCTGGGTTGATCTCACCCCATGGCTGCTGGGACCAAAGCTGTGGAGGCAAGCACCAAGGGCAACCTTGGTGTCAGTGGGAACCATGACCACAGCACTGTGATGCCTTCCATTGCGTTCCCCCTCGTGCTCCGATCTTTGCTGTCATTACAAAATCTCCCAGTGATGAGACTGGGGGTGTGATAACAGATCTGCGTGCCTAATGCAGCAGGGCTGTTGCTCAATTTTGACTTAGCCTCCTTTTTGCTTTATCTGCCTGTTGCTATCTTACTCAGTAAGACTTTTCTCTAGGTTGAGGTATGACAGAGAAAACAGTAAGGACCAATGCATCATTTCTTTTTCAAAATATTCTTCCACTTTTTCAGAAATGGTAGATATTTTGGTTATTTAAAAGTAATCATTTCTCTTTGCCCATGCTGCTGTTTCTTATTGCATTCAGTGAACATCAGTTGGAAAAAAGTGAAATAACCAAAAAAGTATTTTCCCTCTTGTTTGGTGGAGCATTTATCCTTTATTCTAAGCCTGGTATTGGTATGAGGCAAAGTATTCCACTTCCATATATAACCTAGAGATGTAAAAACCATTTAATGTGAGCAGATTTTTGGCATCCAGCAGATTCCAGGTGTGATGTAGCATCCAAGCGCACCCACCACCAGATTTTGTTAGGTGTTATACAGACCAGTTGGAAACATTTTGACCTCAAGGATGTTCCTTTGATGCAGCTGCTGTGATTTAAAGCCAGACACGGTTGTGTTTGCACGTGCTTTGCTTCATGCCATCGCCAAGCTGTAGTGCTGGGCAGGTGTTGCTGCTACTGGTAGGGCAGGCCCGAGTCATCCTACTTCATATCTCCCCAATTCCCATTGTAGCAGTGACAATTTCCCAATGAGCTTTGGAAGAATGAGGAACTGAGATGGGGGAAAGAAGAAAATCGAAAACAGGGTGTGCCCATGGCTTTAATGCATGTGGCAAACAGCAGGGACCAGATAAAAGTGAAACCAGGAAAGGAAGCCACAGCTGGACAACTGACTGTTCAACTGCCAGAGCCGCTGTATATTAATCATTGGGGAAAGTTGTTCTTGTTGGGGTACACAAACCTCATCATCGCTGTGTCCACATTCCTTGGCAGCAAGATACAAGTCATTAGGAGAAACGCTTTCAGAAAGAGCCCTAGCCAAAACCATGGATGGTTGAGTACTGTAATAAGGGCAAAAGGGTAATTTCTCAGTGGACAGACCTAGGGCAAGAGCTAGTGCTGAGGAAAGGAAAGGGTTGAAAACTTAAATCCCTAAAACAGAGACAGAACATGAGGGGTGGAGGCAGAAATATTTGCAGATTAAAAATAATCCTTCCTTTCCAGTTCCTGTGCCCATCTGACACCAAAGATTAACTGGGTAGGGAAGGGAGGCTGTGCCTTGCCTGGAGAGATGGGGAGTGAGGAAACAGGCATGAAAGGAAATGATACTGTGGGAAGGAGAAATGCAATTTCTGCTCAGTCGAGGTGGATCCATGTCCTCAGAATGAGGGTGCTGAGGCCACCACCAGAGCAGAGGCCACCACCATGAACAGAATGTGGCATCAGTCCTGGCCACCACTGGGGACTGTCAACCATTGATGACATACATTGTACCTGCATCTGGGTGTCTGTGGTACCCAGCAGCAAGTCTTGTGTCACCAGGTAGTCTGGCAGCGAGGGCAGCTGCCTGTTGGGGGAGAATGGGTATGTTGTGCTTTGGTGGCAGTGGGATGAAGAGATAAAGCTGTTCTGAATATTCTTCATGAACCACTGCCCTTCTCGAGGACCTCTGAGCTCCATCCCTAAAGGTTCAGCGTAGATGGGGGAACAAGGCGAATGTCAGCTCCTGTAGCCCTGAGAGTTGCCCAGTTCTGTGCCCACCTCGCTGACACAAGTGTCCCACAGTGCCTTGATGTATGTCAGATGGGGATGATGGACATCACAGGTGTTCTGTGCATTAGACCATTTTATTAAATGTTTTGCCTTATTAACATAGCGAGAGAGAAATCAAAGTCTTAGGGAGACATGGCTCACATCAAGGAACGGAAGATGGTCCTCCATCCCACCAGGCACATTGCTTTTATCTCTCCATCCTTACACACCAGACTGTGATGTGCAAGAGGCATGCCTGGAATAGAGAATTAAACAGGAAATAATCTGAGGGTTTCTGAAACTGGCTGGATCTCCAGTATGCCTTGGTTACACTGACACCCAGCCCATCTGATCTCTGTCATCCAGCAGGAGCATGTCCCTCTCCTACACTCAGGATGGATGGGAGGATCACACCTCTCTCACAACCCACGGGAAGGATATGATCAGGAGGTACCGAGCAAACGCATCTGTGGCAATTATACTCCACCCTCCTGATACACCTTTTGTAGCTACAAACTGTGCTATACAGTGAACAAAAATATTCAGTGCACACAACATTTTCTTGGGGTCTCTGCATTAAATAGCTTTAAAAAAGAATAATAAAAGAGAGCTCTGACCCCCAAATTCTGTGTCTCTGTGCTCTGCAATGAGATTTCCCTTCACTGAGGAGGGCTTTATCTGGGGGTGAGGCATTAGGCTGAGATTTTAAAGCTCTGGTTTAAGCCCCAGGTTTGAGACTTTCCCAAATCATTCTTCCCCTGTGTATAAAATGAGGACGTAATTCTGCTTTCTCTGATTTCCAGTCTTTGGTACTGAGACTCCCATTTATAGGCCTGGGGAAAAGGGACCTTCATTAGTGGGAAGGAGCAGTTGGTTGGAAGCAAAACAATTTTATAATTAACAGATAAAAGACCTCAGTTAGCTCAGCTGGGACTGAGACAAGCTGCAGAGCTAATTTCAGTTAGTGCGAGCATTTAACTTTGCTATTGAAATGCAGGAATATGGCGTCAAATTCTGATTTTCTTGCTCTTTCCCAACAGTTTGGAAACTCTACTGTTTTGTTGCTTGCAAAAAGTACTTTAACAAAGTGCCAACATCTTCGTGTTCCTCCGACCTCTCCAGCCCAGCCTCATTTAGAGCGACTAAATCAAGCTTTGTGATGCCCCGCTCCCCAGCTCATGCACCTGAAATCCCAGGACTCATCTTTTATGTGCCAGAACATGCTAAACCTCTTACTCCTGCATCCTGACTGCCCTTGATCTAAATAGCAGAGATAAACAAGCTGTTCTAGATATGCTAAGTATACGCTGCAACCACAGCCCTTAATTTGGTTTTCAGACAAACAGTGAATCCCTTGACATCTGTCTTCCCTGCCCTACTTACCTCCCCGGCTCAGGGACTCCACAGAGGGGCTTTGACATTACCTGTGACTGGGTCTCCATCACAGGAGGAGTTGTGTGGTCTCAGCTGGGTGTTTCTGGATGTAAATGCAACAGTCGTTTTATATGAAATACTGCACCAAAACTCAGTGAGAGACCAGGCAGGAAAGGGAATTAATTTTTCTTTAATTTTATTTAACTGTACCCGCTCATCCACTCTCAAGCAGCCAGGTGTGTACGACTACCTCGTGCAAGACCATTTGGGAGCAACACAAGGGACACCAGGTACTGAGGTATCCACTGGGCTCCTCTTGACTGGCAGCAATGAGCTGTGTTTTGGATAAGCCTTTTACAAAAATCAATAATTATCAGGGGATATTTTGCCCCAGTCACCCTCCTTGGTTCCTGGCCAAGGTTGCAGCCTACATTTCTTTATTTTACACATCATACAGTTTCTTTCTGTCTCCTTGTTGGGATATAAGAAAGAACAAACACTAGTGATATGAATAATTAAGAGTTCCTTACCCAGATTATGGCTTTGCAAATTGCATATTTTTACAACAGTTTGAAAGCTCAGGATGCATGATGAAAAGTTTTTTATAACAGACCTTGGAAACTACTTTTTGGGGCCTCCTACAGATGAAAACCTGAGGCTGTCCCATGAAATCATAGAATGGTTTGAATTGGAAGGGACCTTAAAGACCACTCAGTTGTCCCCCCACCATGGGCGGATACCTCCCACTAGACCAGGTTGCTCTAAGCCCTGTCCAACCTGACCTTGAACCCCTCCAGGGATGAAGCAGCTCCAGCTTCTCTGGGCAACCTGGGCCATGGTCTGACCACTCTCACAAGAAAGAATTTCTTCCTGAGATCTCATCTCAATCTCCCCTCTTCCAGCTTAAAACCCTTTCCCCTCATCCCATCACTCCCCTCCCTGATCAAGAGTCCTCCCCAGCTTTCCTGTAGGTACCGGAAATCCCTTTCAGATGAGACCCTTTGACAGGGCACTACAAGGGAGAGGGTCCTTTGTCCTCCATCACCAATGGTGATGCCTTCTACCTCCCAGGAGGGTGGCTGTGCGGTGGGGGGTGAGGTCAACAGACACTGACTGATGGAGAATCATAGAATCATAGAATCATAGAATCATCTGGGCCGGAAGGGACCTCCAAAGGCCATCTAGTCCGACCCCCC
>JAOTQQ010000016.1:1781111-1818224 GCA_026546715.1 Gallinago undulata | reverse complement strand
AGGTGAGGCTGACAGGTCGGTAGTTCCCAGGGTCCTCCTTTCTACCCTTTTTAAAAATGGGTATGATGTTTCCTTTCATCTGAGAGACAGGAGTGCAAAGATCAGATAAGGCTGAGCAGGTCTCATGCTTCAGGGCAGGAAAGGCACATGGGCAATGCAAGGAAGGAAGCACTTAGCAGAGACTACGGGTGACACAGCCTACGGCTCTCTGTCATGAAGCATGGCTCTGAGATAATAAAGCAAGCTACGGTTGCCTCAATCAGCTCTATCTGAGTGAAAGATCCTTCGAGGCTGCAGCTTAAAAGCTTGCCTGGAGCTGGAGGATTTTATTGGAGGAACTAGGTGCTGCTGTTTTTAATAATTCCAGCTTGGCAGAAGAAAGGCGTGAAAAGTGTGAGCAAACTGTATATCTGGAGTGAATTCCCCTGTGGCCTTTACAGTTAAGGGCTGAGGTGCTACAAGAGGGGAATGGCAAGGATGACCCCTTTTATCTCTTAACCCATGAGTAAATGTAGCAAAATACCGTGTGCAGCCTTCAATAAATGATACTTTCTCATCCAGGGGGACTTTCCCTATTCTTATGTGCTCCTGAGGGGTTTATACAGAGCCTGTTGCATGCTTATCTGCCCGCAGGATATAAAACTCCTGATATTGTCTTGATTGTTTTTTCAAAACTGGCCCTTCTTGGTGGTGTTCTCTCTGCCAATGACATTGCAGTCAGTGCCCAGAGCATCCCAGCCTCTCTCACTGCTATTGTGTGTATAACTACCAACAAACAAAGCTAAGTCATATAAACTGGCCATGTCACCTGGCTGTGTCAGGCCCAGTCTAAGCAAAAACACTTGGAAGTACCAATGAAGTTATGACAGTCCACCCCACCATGGGAAAAGATAGCTCTTCTAGTGCCTGCATGGTTGTGGATGATTCCCATGACGTGAAGGGACACAGTGGCCACGTTCTCACAGTGCTGCCAGGTCACTACCGTAACTGTCAGGAATGACAACCAGCCCCTCTGTTCTTGTGTCAAGGTCTCTGCAGGCCAGCAGGTTTAAAATTAAAAACTGTCCTAACCCAGGGGCTCCTGCACAACTGCAAGTCTACATGAAGACCCCTTCACTGCTTCTTTGGTTGTTTGAGTTTCATGACTTCATTTCTCTGTAGGTCAAATCCTCCAAGGCTGTAAATCACCTGGACCCTCCCAGATTTGCATCACTTCAACCTCTGCCTCTATAGGCACATGTTGTCTTTTGGGGAGCCTGAACTCATTGGACCAGAGTCCAATGTGTGTCCCTACAGCCCCTGGCAATAACGTGGGTGTCATTAGACACATAATATACCTCCTACCAATCTTCCAGTTACAACACAGTATAATGACATGCCAGAGCCACGTCCGGGTGTTCAGAACCATTTTCTAGCATGAGAGGTAAATTACCTTTGTCTATAAAGATAAAAGTCCCTCCCTCCTCCCTCACATTTCCTTCCTGAACTGTTGGACCCCCATGTAGGGGGGATGTGAAAGTAAATCACTTGTTTTATTCTGAAAATCCAAGAATATGTCTGCCTTTCCCCATTTCTTCACTCTACTTGTAGTAGGTGGAGCCATCCAATGACTTTAATGTAGCCGAAAACAAAAGAGGTGGTGGAAGGGAGATATCAATCAGAAATGACAAGCCCAAGATTATGCCAAGTAGGTGGGTAGTTGTGGTTGGGTTTGGCTGATAAATAAATCAATCGTTGTTTCTTTCCAAGAGGAGGACTAGATACTATATAAAAGTTCTCACACACCGGGTTTCCTCACTTCATTTGACTTCTTTCCGCTGGTTCGTGCCGTGGGACACGGTAAGGTATTTAATGCTACTGATGAAAACTAACTTGGCAGATTAGCTTTGGAATGCTAAACTGGAAAAGGTGGGAGGAAATATGTCTTTTGGGTCTCATGGTCCAAAAAATTTGTCATTATTTACAGTCATTTTTTTTTCCCTAATGATTCAGGCTGTGGAATTATTTTAATCATACAGAAAATGGGGAGAGCTGGGACCCCTTTGTTTTCTCTCAGCCCAACACCATGTGGTACCACTGCCTACTAAATACTATTGGAATATAAATCTTAAGAAAAAGGATAGGTAAAAGAGTTTTTGCAGCAAAAGGGGAACAAAGGAACTGAAATACAAAATGAGTGTCTATTCTCATTTTCCAGCTTTTTATATAAATTGGAAAGGGTTCTCTTTTGACCACTTTTTTTTGGAGGAACCATTTTCTCCTCTGGCATGTTTGGACACCTCAACTGACCTGTAGGTCCTTTTCACTGGTAGAGCTGTCACTTGCCTGTCAGAGGACTAATAAATTCCCACTGCCAGCAGACAAGGATGTGGGCTGTGGTGGGGGTTAAGTGCCAAAAAGCACCCAAACTTCACGGCATCCCCATAGGTTTCAGCCTCAGGTACAGGCACCCATCAAACCCTTGCCAGTGGTGAATTGGAGCTGCTTCATGCAGCTGCTTTTTGTTTTCCTTCATTGCTGATATCTTTTCCACTGGCTGTTCCTCTTTCTTCTAATTTTTTAGAAGAAATCAAACAGTCTCTGTGGTCTTTTGAAACCGAGATTGAAGAATTTCAAAGTGCAATGAAATTATTGTCATGTAAATGATGACCCATATTCTTTGTTTCTTGTATGACACAGAATATTATTACCTGCCCCTGAGCATTACAAGCATTCCAAAATTCCCAAACCATGTTTGGATAAGGGTAATTCTGGTGTACCATGGCCTTGTGTACCTCTCTCTGTGGCATGCCACCCAGACAACTTGCTGCAAGAAGGAATAATTAAGGAACGATTACGGTTGCACCTGCCCTAGAAATATTATAGTTATATTAAATTTTATATTATATTAAAGTTATATATGGACAGAGGAGATCCTGTAGAAGACCTGATCAAGGGATATGGAATGAGCTGAAAACTTCCCAGGTCCTTCCTGGTAATCATTTTAGTTTATAAATTCCTGAGGTTGACAATACCCTTTTGCATTATCTATCAGGGGTGGATGGAAGGGGTAGGGAAAGGGAACAGAAGGTATATTCTTACATCAGCCTGCATTTGGAAAGGGTCGGGGATGAACCATAACAAAAGCTTTCCTCCCCCTGGGTTGTCTAAGGCCTGTTTTTTCTTTCTCTTGGAGGACTCTCTGACACCAGGACGATGGGTTCCCATCAGCAAAAGGGCGACGGCCAAGGCATGTCTGAGCAGTCTGGTGGATGCCATGGCGGTGGTGGTGGAGGAGGTTCATGCCACGGTGGTGGTGGAGGAGGATGCTGCCATAGTGGTGGTGAAAGAGGATCTACAGTATACCAGAGCCAAGGATCATCCTGCCATGGAGGAGGCAGCAGCGGCGGTGGTGGCGGTGGTGGTGGTGCTGTTATTTACCAGACCCACATGTCATCATCCTCCTTTGGAGGAGGAGGAGGAGGCCACCAGAGCATGAGTGGCGGCAGCGGCGGAGGTGGTGGTGGGTCAGGCCACCAGGGACAAGGACCCATCTGCATAATTGGAGGAGGAGGAGGAGGTGGTGGTGGTTGTGGAGGAGGAGGAGGAGGTGGTTCAGGTCACCAGGGCCAAGGCCCCATCTGCATTGGAGGTGGTAGCATGGGAGGGGGAAGTGGGGGAGGTCATCAAAGCCAAGGCTCCATTTGCATTATTGGTGGAGGCAGTGGTGGTGGAGGAGGAGGTGGTGGCTCAGGTCATCAAAGCCAAGGTCCCATCTGCATTGGTGGGGGAAGCGGTGGTGGTGGAGGTGGTTCAGGTCATCAGGGACAAGGACCCATCTGCATTATTGGAGGAGGAGGTGGTGGTGGTGGTGGAGGAGGAGGTGGTTCAGGCCACCAGAGCAAAATGCCTATCTGCATTGGAGGTGGCAGCACAGGAGGGGGAAGTGGGGGAGGTGGTGGTTTAGGTCATCAAAGCCAAAGCTCAGTCTGCATTATTGGTGGAGGCGGTGGTGGTGGTGGAGGAGGAGGTGGTGGCTCAGGTCATCAAAGCCAAGGTCCCATCTGCATTGATGGGGGAAGCGGTGGTGGTGGAGGTGGTTCAGGCCATCAGGGACAAGGACCCATCTGCATTGGTGGTGGCAGCATAGGAGGAGGAGGAGGAGGAGGTGGTTCCGGCCATCAGGGCCAAGGTCCCATCTGCATTGGTGGAGGTGGTGGTGGAGGAGGAGGTGGTGGTTCAGGTCACCAGGGCCAAGGCCCCATTTGCATAGGAGGAGGAGGGGGAGGTGGTGGTGGTTCAGGCCACCAGGGCCAAGGATCCATCTGCATCATTGGGGGAGGTGGTGGTGGAGGAGGAGGTGGAGGTGGTTCATCCAGTTCTGGGATGGTCATCCAACAGCAGACCCAGCCAGTCTCCTGGCCACCGCAGACAAAACACAAGTAGTGCCTGCAGAAGGGACTCTCAGATCAAGAAAGCCCAAGATACAAACATGACTCACATTTCTTTCCCTATTAAATTTTAAAATATTCGCATTATTCCTTTCTCCTCTTCCTGAGGATTTTTCTGCTCAGCTTCTCCAGCTGACTAGAACCTCTGGTGTTCTCTATCCGTAACTTCCAGCCAGGGTTGTTTCACATGCCTGTTATCTGCCTCGATTTTCTAGTGCTTGTACAAGACAATAAAACTTGCAGTTCTAGAGAGCTTCCATGTCTGAGTGGTTGGATTTTGCTTTTAAACACAACATTTGTATTATTTCCATTATTGTGATTTTATTTTGAGCTGATGCTGTTTTAATAAAGTTCCACAGCACGAATGCATTGAAACCCCTCCCTGGAAAAGAGATGCTGGATGCACTGAATATTCTTGGGTCATCTTTTAATGTCTGTTGTTATTCATGATCCCAAATTTTGCCTGTTGGATAATGTACCCCAGAGTTAAACATTGCATTTTTCTCTACCTCATCAAAATGTCGTGCGATGCCCAAGGAAGTTTTAAATAGGCTAGGAGAAAAAAGATGCAAAAATCTTGGTGTAAAGAGTTACAAGACGCTATTACAGGTGTGAAGCTGAGGCCCTTGAACATGCACAGTAGAGGAGCTCCTGGTGCTCGCACCTATGGACAAGAAATGAGGGGTCTCTCCAACTCTTCATCCAGCCCTGAACCCCTCATGGGGTCCAGGACTTCAGAAAGCCCCTTCCAAGCCAAGCCTGGAATAGCTAGGGATCTCCTCATTCCCACAGGGATAAACACAGTTCCAGGTATGAGTCTTCACAGGGACTTTCCCTACGGGAAGTAATTTCTTTGATGTGGTATATTGTGGCAATTAGCAGAAAAAGGAAAATAAACCTTCTCTGCCAGAACTATTCTACGTGAGGCAGATGACAGATGCTTGGAAGTGTCCCAGAAGAGACAGGAGTGACCCACACATACAGCAAGTAAAAGAGCTTCATGTTTACATGGCCTTCTACCCTCTGTTCTCTCCTCTTTGGGGACCCTAGGGATGCACACATCCTCAAAACTCATCCAGACGAGCTTCTTCAGCCAGTGCTGCCACTGGAACAGCTGAATTGCCTGGAATTTTATTATGGAAAGTCATAGGGTGATAAAACACCAGGGACTGGGAACTGCATGAACACCATCGTTGCCTGCACGGTACTAACAGAAAGCTTCAGGGAGGTGGGAGCATCACTGCTGAACGTCCCTGCACCCAGAAATGGCCCAGGATCAAGAAAGTGGGGACCCAGGTTTCAGAGGCTCCCAGAGCAACAGCAGGAGCACAGAGGCATCCTCAGCTCTCTCTGCTTTTTCAGGAACACCAGAGCCATCTCCCAAACTGGGATGAATTCATCCTTTCGGTTAACATCCATCAAGATGCTGATACACAGGGTGGATGCTGGATCTGATCCCCTCTACCTGCAGCACTTCCAACTCCTTTCTAAAATTGGCATCGCCGCTCCTTCTAGAGGCAATGCAAAGCCTGTCTGACCTCTGTGCTGTCCATAGCTGTGCACGCCAACAAAAATCATGATGTACGGGGGGAAGTCCAGGCACGTGAGATTCCTTTGCTGCCCCAGCACCAGCAGTTCTACCCCGTGCAGCCCCCTCCATTCCCCTGGACGTCTCCATTCTCTGTGACACACTGTAAACACAAGTCTCCACAGTCCCTTCCGCTGTCAGTCAACACCCCGGCAGCGTCACCCAGCTCGAGCAGATGGTGCCAGCCAGAGTCCCACAATCCTACCTTCAAAGTCAACTGCGGGAGCTGAGCTCACATGCGATCCCTGCAGCCAAACAGCAGGTAGCCTAGGAAGTGATGCACGAGGGAGGCATTGATCGGATTGGATGAGTCAGGACAAGTGGGCTGAAGGAGGACAGTCTGTTTAGTAAATAAAGCCATCACCATTCCTTTGGATGCCTCACTTCCCACTCGGGAAAACTAGAAACGGTATAAAAGTTGCTGGATCTCACAGAGCTTCATTCGCTCAGCTTTGCTCTGAGGTACACGTGGTCGGAGCCGAGAAGGGTAAGTCCATTTCTGCCAAAGGGAGCGATTCTTCTCTGACTTTCAGGCTTGTATGACACAAGTGCAGTGGTAAAGTATGCCTGGTGGGTGGTGGCTGGAAGGGCAAGAAGTTTGCTTGAATGAATTTAAAACTCCTGTGGATGTCAGCAGAAGCAGGATCATCCTGTGCTACTGAAACTGATGTGTTTTGAGAGTTTAGAGACAGGGATGGGAAAGTTATGGGATAAAAGACTTTAAATGATGGGTCGATTACTTTTAGCAATATGATCATCTCCTCTTAGCAAAAGGCTCTAAGTGTGGCTGGGCTCCATGGAGCACAAAATACTCAGAGGAAAGGAAGTTCATTGGTTCTAGAGACCACCTGTCAATGTCATCAGGCTGCACACGAGCCTTTCTGGCTGGGGGAAACTCCTGTGATGAAGATTTCTGCTCTTGAGTAACATCTATGCTGTTTCTTGTAGGGTTACTGCTCAAAGATGTGTTCCAGACAGTCCTCCCAGTCCAGCGGATGTCACAGTGGGGGCTGCTGCCGCTGTCACGGGGGCAGCACCTCCAGCCACCAGTCTCAGGGCTCCTCCTGCTGTGGGGGCTCAGGCTCGGGCAGCTATGGTGGGGGCAGCAGGGGAATCTCTGGCAAGATCATTGTCAGCTCTGGTGGTGGAGGAGGTGGATCCTGTTGCGGTGGGGGCTCCTCAGGCTACAGCATGGGAGGAGGATACAGCAGTGGAAGTGGGGGATCTGGCCAGAAGATCATTATTAGCTCTGGTGGTGGAGGAGGTGGCTCATCTGGATGCTGTGGTGGGGGATCCGGCGGTGGATCTTCAGGAGGCAAGATCATAATTGGAGGTGGAAGTAGTGGGGGATCCTCTGGATGCTGCGGTGGAGGATCCAGCTATGGCATGGGAGGAGGATCCAGTGGTGGATCTTCAGGATCAAAGAGCATTATGGGAGGTGGAAGTAGTGGAGGATCATCTGGATGTTGTGGTGGAGGATCCAGTGGTGGGTCTTCAGGAACAAAGATCATAATTGGAGGTGGAGGCAGTGGGGGATCCTCTGGATGCTGTGGTGGGGGATCCAGCTATGGTATGGGAGGTGGAGGTAGTGGAGGATCATCTGGATGTTGTGGTGGAGGATCCAGTGGTGGGTCTTCAGGAACAAAGATCATAATTGGAGGTGGAGGCAGTGGGGGATCCTCTGGATGCTGTGGTGGGGGATCCAGCTATGGTATGGGAGGAGGCTATGGTGGTGGGTCTTCAGGATCAAAGAGCATTATGGGAGGTGGAGGTAGTGGAGGATCATCTGGATGTTGTGGTGGAGGATCCAGCGGTGGCTCTTCAGGATCAAAGATCATAATTGGAGGTGGAAGCAGTGGAGGATCTTCTGGATGCTGCAGTGGAGGATCCTCTGGCTATGGCATGGGAGGAGGATACAGTGGTGGAAGTGGGGGATCTGGCCAGAAGATCATTGTGAGCTCAGGTGGTGGAGGAGGTGGCTCATCTGGATGCTGCAGTGGAGGATCCTCTGGCTATGGCATGGGAGGAGGATACAGTGGTGGAAGTGGGGGATCTGGCCAGAAGATCATTGTGAGCTCAGGTGGTGGAGGAGGTGGCTCATCTGGATGCTGCAGTGGGGGATCCAGTGGTGGATCTTCAGGAGGCAAGATCATCATTGGAGGTGGAAGTGGTGGGGGATCTTCTGGATGCTGCAGTGGAGGATCCAGTGGTGGTGGTGGTGGTTCCTCAGGCCACACAATCATCATCAGCTCTGGAGGGGGCAGTGGAGGACAGTCCATGCAGCAGAAATGCCCCATTGCCATTCCCAGCATCGAGTCCCATCAGACCAAGCAGTCCTGTTACTGGCCCTCCAGCCAGCAGAAGTAACACCCACAGGTGGCCTCAGTTATTAAGAACAGCCCTACCTCTTCCTTCTAAGTTTGCCTGTTACCTGCCAGCATGTCCTCTTCTCTTCCCTTGATGCCGCATCCCTATGATTTGAACTCCCAGATGGCTCTTCTCACCCATCAATATGAAAGGAAATAAAGATTACTCTATTCAGAAGGAACTGGTTTTCGAGGTTTCTTTTATCTTTTGTCAGTCCCCTGTTTGCTTTCAAAAAGTGAATAACACATCAAATACATTCACCTGTGATATCTTCTTCAGCCTGCAGAGCTGGAGCAGATGGTTATTAACAGGTCTTGCTTGAGAGAAACCTTGTTGCTTAAGCAGATGATCATTGTCCCTCCTGCAAATAATGTCCACCAAGACTGCAACTTCTACTTGGGAAATAGCTCTACCTTGATCTCCACTTCCCAGAGAAATAAGCAGATCGTGAGCTCTGGCCTTCACTGCAGTGGTTTCCAGTGCAGACAGCATCATACTCATTTCTCTTATCACAAGAAAACCATTAATTATGGTAGGAAACACTCATTAGCATTTGTGCTGAAGTCAGCAGCAAGTCCTCTTTGGGACACATGTGATTACAGACTTGTGCTCAGTAAATTTTAAGCTGAGGGTTTTTTTGTCCATCTCACTCACACAATTGGTAGGCAGGAAACAAAATTAGGAATAAAAGGGATCATTGGTTGTGCAAACACTTGAGGGATCTTGACTTGCAATCTTCTGCCTTTTGCAGAAAAATTGGAGAGCTCTTCTTACACCAGCAGCATTTTCACTGTGTCCCATGGTCTCAATGTTAGTATTGCTGGGCATGAAGGAAGCTGCTGGGAAAAAGGGTTATAGGATCTGGCCAAGGTTTTTTTCTCTCTCATAAAAACACATATCCAGGCACCACCCACTGAGGGGTTTGCAGTGATGAGACTGAAAGATAACAGGACCTGCCAGTCCATCCCAAGGGTGACTGGACTCCAGGGCAGAAAAGTGCCCAGAGAGAGCATCAGAAGACAGGCAGCGGGGCCCAAATTTGGAGCAGCCTCAACTCTGGAGACTTTTGCATCCACCCTTGCCTTTACCCAATAGAGGTATTAAAGCTGCTCTTTAATCTGGGACAATAGGATCCCCTTCAGCATCTGTGGTTCCAAGCACATTTTTCCTCCACATGTGGCAAGTGCTAAAGGGGCATAAAGTGACAAGTGCCACACATGCACATGTGCTACGGGGTCAGTGCTTCCAGTCCCTGCAGGGCCCAGCCCTGGGGTGTCCACACACCAACGTTTGGAGGAGCACCTCTCACCACCCATTGCAAAAAGCCTCCACTGTCCTCCCTCGTGCCCTGATGAGCTGGAAATCCTGGGTGTCCCTTTGTGCAAGTCCCTACAGGTTCAATACTCAGAAGGGATCAAGGTGTTGTGATGCTCGGTAGCATCGACAACACCCACACTTCACGGGTGAGAGCCAGAATTGCAGTGAGACCTTAGCTTTCCCTTTGGTGATGAGACTGGAGCTGAGGCCACTGGAGGGAGTCCAAAGCCCCCTGCACCCACGTTCCTGGTGCTGATGCTCCTGTCCCCATACCAATGGAGTTGCATCCTTGCTCAAAATCATGATCATCATGACAGGGCTGGGCTGCCTGCTTCTGCTGTCATGCTTAAAACCCCCCAATTATGCTTTCCTCTACTCAATCTCCCGCAAGGGTGGATGCTGTTGTCAGCCTCCAAGCACGCATGACGCAGTGACAGGATGAAGCTGCTGCAAAGCACAGCAGCCAGTGCTGCGATAAACTGAGCTGACAAACTGTCATTCTCCAGCAAGAAAAACACCCAGATGCCTCCCCAGCCTCAGGTGTGGGTGGGCTGCCCTGAGAAACCTTCGGACCCTCAGAAAACAGGACAGAGGAAATATTTAATGTCCTAGAATTCAAGGGTAGGGCCTTCATGGCCTTCAAATGTAGCTTTGCAAACAGAAAGGCTACAAGACTTTCCCCACCACAGCCTGGTGACCAGGATCCCCGGGAAGCTGGAGCCAAGCACAGACCTGTCTGCTCAGTCCAGCAGTAGCATCCACCTTGGGTTCCCAAAAGGGTGAGGGAAAATGCCCCCCCATGTATCTGCCATCCTTGCAGGGCCCTCTGAAATGGATCTGGGCTGAGGTCCTCCAGAGCGGTGCACCGACCCATCTGAGGTGATACCTCTGGTCTGTGGAGCACGTGGTTACCTTTCCCAGTGGGCTGGATGTACTCCTCGACCTCCATCCAGCTCCCCATCTCACCAGTCCTTGAGAAAACCCTCTTTCCCCAAAAAATTCTCTGAGACTTGGTTCCTTCCTTGGTTCCTCTGAGACAAGGGTCCTTTCATCACTCTCTAGGCCCAACCCACTCCCTCAGCACCTGCTTTGTCTCCTCTCTTTCCTGAGTACCCAAGAAGCTGCCTCCTTGCATAAGTGGGTTGGGGACCACCTAAAATAGACCCCCAGAAGCCATTTACCCCCAATGTTTCAGAGCAAGACTCCCGGAAAAGAATCATTAGGTAGAATTAGCAACTGTGATGCAGAACGTAATTGATACATCTTCGAATCACCTATCGCCTGCTGCAAGTGAATCAAAGAAGAAGGCAGCTAAAGCCAGGTGCAGTAAATACCTCTATCAGCATTCCTTCAGGTGTCTCACTTCCCTTCAGAGCATATCACGTACAGTATAAAAGCTCACCTATCCCAAGGTTTCTCATTCATCTGCCACTGATCCTTGCAAGCATTTCCAGTTGCAACGAAGGTAAGCCCGTTGATACGGAAACTCTTTGAACTCCAGTGCAGAGAGGCCGCTCCACCAGTTGGTCTTGGAGCATGCTTTGAGTGAGGGAACCGTGACAGCTCGGTGTTGGATGGAGTTCTCCAAAACATAATGTGGGGTCGCCAAATGACTGCCCTCCTTACAGAAGGGAGTTGTAGCCAAAATTCTAAGGGGACACAAATTTGGCTGAATTTTTTGCTGTTCTGAGTTTTAGCAGTCTGTATCTCCAGAAGGATCTTCACTGGGACTAAAGCTTTTAGACCCACAGCTCTGAGTGTGTCACAGCAAGTGTGCAAATCCCTGAAATTACTCTCAATCTTCCTGCAGGCAGAGATTTTCTATAACTGCTGTGATCTGCGGACCAGTCCCTGCATGCAGGTCTTTCCTCCTGTCTAACCAGGGTGAGGGAGTTTATGAAGCTGCCATTCCTGTGGGACTGCAGAAGACGGGGTGGTTTTGCTGGGTACTGCTCCAATGTTGGTTTGTTGTGAACATGCAGCATCGTCTCCAAGTGGCTCCTTTCTAACAGGACCGTTTCTTGCAGGGTCACTGCTCAAAGATGTGCTCCAGACAGTCCTCCAGAGGTTGCCATGAAACATCCTCCCAGTCCAGTGCATGCCACAGTGAGGGCAGCTGCTGCCATGGGGGCAGCTCCTCCAGCCACCAGTCTCAGGGTTCCTCCTGCTGTGGGGGCTCAGGCTCAGGCAGCTATGGTGGGAGCAGCTCTGGCAAGATCATCATCAGCTCTGGGAGTGGAGGAGGTGGATTCTGCTGTGGTGGAGGATCCTCTGGCTATGGCATGGGAGGAGGATACAGTGGTGGAAGTGGGGGATCTGGCCAGAAGATCATTGTGAGCTCAGGTGGTGGAGGAGGTGGCTCATCTGGATGCTGCAGTGGGGGATCCAGTGGTGGGTCTTCTGGAGGCAAGATCATAATTGGAGGAGGAAGTAGTGGGGGATCTTCTGGATGCTGCAGTGGAGGATACTCTGGATGCTGCAGTGGGGGCTCCTCTGGCTATGGCATGGGAGGAGGATACAGTGGTGGAAGTGGGGGATCTGGCCAGAAGACCATTATTAGCTCTGGTGGTGGAGGAGGTGGCTCATCTGGATGCTGCAGTGGAGGATCCAGCTATGGCATGGGAGGAGGGTATGGTGGTGGGTATTCTGGATCAAAGAGCATCATCAGAGGTGGTGGTAGTGGAGGATCATCTGGATGCTGCAGTGGGGGCTCCAGCAGTGGGTCTTCAGGAGGCAAGATCATAATTGGAGGTGGAAGCAGTGGAGGGTCTTCTGGATGTTGTGGTGGAGGATCCAGCTATGGCATGGGAGGAGGCTACGGTGGTGGGTCTTCAGGATCAAAGACCATCATTGGAGGTGGAAGCAGTGGAGGATCTTCTGGATGCTGCAGTGGGAGATCCTCTGACTATGGCATGGGAGGAGGATACGGTGGTGGAAGTGGGGGATCTGGCCAGAAGATCATTGTGAGCTCAGGTGGTGGAGGAGGTGGCTCATCTGGATGCTGCAGTGGGGGCTCCATCAGCGGGTCTTCAGGAGGGAAAATCATCATTGGAGATGGAAGTGGCGGGGGATCTTCTGGATGCTGCAGTGGAGGATCCAGTGGTGGTGGTGGTGGTTCCACGATCATCATCAGCTCTGGAGGGGGCAGTGGAGGACAGTCCATGCAGCAGAAATGCCCCATTGCCATTCCCAGCATTGAGTCCCATCAGACCAAGCAGTCCTGTTACTGGCCCTCCAGCCAGCAGAAGTAACAGCTACAGTAGGCCTCAGCTCTCATCAGGAACAGCCTTCCCTCTGCTGTGTCACCTTTATCCCTGGCTCTGTTAACCTGTTTCTTCCCAGCATGTCCTCTTCCCTTCTCTTCTCTTCCCTTGATGCCACATCCCTGCACTGAGAACTCCAGGTTGACCAGCCTTGTCCCCTGCTGCTGGTGTTGGGATGCCTTTGATGAGGCTCTGCTGCTTTTCCAAATAGCATGTTTTATATCCAATAAATGTAATAACGTCTCAAAGCTGCTTTTGGGGGGAATTTTTTCTTATATTCTCACCCAGGATCTAAAGGTCTTGGAATTCTATCTGATGAGACATTTCAGGCTTCCTTTCTGTAAAGAAGATGATGTGTTCAATGGTGCATTGCTGAAGATGCAACTCTAAAGCCATCCAGTTTATAACCTGGAGAGTTTGCACCTTCATTTTCCTCCTGGGGTCCATGACAGAATAAGAGCACAGCCTAAAATGTCAAGCACCCACAGCACCCAACCTGTGCCCAGTGCAGCCATTCCAGTCATGTCTTCTGAGGTACCAGGACACAGTGACCATGTCCGTGGAGCTGGGAGAAACAGCCAAGCCCATCAGGCCCAGCCCTGAAGTGCAGGGATTGGGGCTGGCCATGAATAGCAGTTATTGCCTCCCAAGGTGGCCAATGACACCATGCCAATGACCACGTCCCTGCCATCCTCACCCTTCACTCCCAGCTTGGCAAACCTCAGAGCAGCTCTACCTGGAGGGTCAGCCTCACATGCTGAGTCAGCCAAATCAGCCCTGGGCCAGGCAGAACGAAGTAAAACCAGCAGCCAGTCCCTCAGGCAGCTCAACACCCTCAAAAAAGATGCCTCCCAGCTTTAATTCCTCTTTGCCCAACCTTCTGACATCTGCTTTGAAATCCCAAGGGCAGCACCACCAGCCCGGTAGACGTGGCCTTTTGCCAAAGCTGGCACTCAGCATCCCCACAGCAGAATTGCTCGGAGCTGAACAGACCTGGTCCAGCCTGCAAAAGCTGCGCTGTGGGGCCAAGCTGGCGCACCACAGGCTGCAGTATGGACATCGTGCTGGGCAGCACTACCAGCATGGCCTCAGGACATCCCTCCCTGGAGTCCCTGGTACTTGGTACAAGTACAGACTGGGTGGAAAATGGTGTGAGGGCAGCTCTGAGGAGAAAGGCTTGGGGGTGTTAGTGGATGAGAAGCTCAACGTGAGCCAAAAATATGCACTAACAGCCCAGCAAGCCCCCTGCCCCCTGGGCTGCATCCCCAACAGGGTGGCCAGCAGGGCTATTGGGGGGGGATTCTGCCCCTCTGCTCCGCTCTGGGGAGATGCTTCCCCCACCCCCAAGTGCTGCCTCCAGCTCTGGGGCCTCAGCACAGAACATGGACCTGTTGGAGCAGGGCCACAGGAGGCCCTGGAGATGCTGGAAGGGCTGGAGCCCCTCTGCTGTAAGGGGGGGGCTGAGAGAGCTGGGGAGGGGGTTCAGCCTGGAGAAGAGAAGGCTCTGGGGAGACCTTATAGCAGGTTTCCAGTCTCTGAAGGAGGGGTCTTTTTCCAATGGCATGTAGTGATAGGATGAGGGGGAATGGCTTCAGACCAGAAGAGGGGAGACTGAGCTGAGATGTGAAGAGGAACTTCTTTGGTGTGAGGGTGGTGAGAGACTGGCCCAGGTTGCCCAGAGAAGCTGTGGCTGCCCCATCCCTGGAGGGGTTCAAGGCCAGGTTGGATGGGGCTTTGAGCAACCTGGGCTGGTGAGAGGTGTCCCTGCCCAGGGCAGGGCAGGGATGGGATGGTCTTTAAGGTCCCTTCCATTCCAAACCATTCTATGATCCACACCTCTACAATTCTCTCCAGGGCCCCTAAACTTTCTCAGTTCACCTCTGTTACCCTTGCAAAATATCCAAGCTGTGTCCTTCACTTTTGATGAGGTTCTGGTTCAGATGCAAATGTCTTCCTCAGAAAATCTCCCACTGGAGCTACCAGTGTGATGATCATGGTGCTATGTGGCCACAAGATGCTTTCTGAGCTTTTTCCTTCCCCTCTCCCAAGTACCCGCTGCTCACACCCACCCTGACAGTGATGCCCTGAGTCACGAGCACCTCCACATTGCTGAAATGCAGCCTCTTCCCAGAGCAGGACCCGGTCCCCACCACCCTCTGACCCACAATCACTAATTCTCTTGCTCAGCATTTCCCTACACCTACTCTCCCACCCACCTCTCCCAGTCTCCCTCACCTCACTGGGGCTGAAGCAGTTCTCCATAGCTCAGGGCAGCAGCACAGGAATAGGATCATTAAGAAGAAGTAGCAATTACTGCTGCATGCCATGCAACAAGCAGCATGAAGGAAAGATATCGATCAGATGTCATGAGTCAAAGCAAACACTGAAATCAGAGTTTGGTAAATAAATCCTTGCCATTCCTTTGGGTGTCTCACTTCCCATATGCTAAACACCATATAAAAGTTCCTGGCCATTAAAGCTCCTCATTCAGTCGACTTTTATCTTCTAAATGTGTTTCCAATGGCTGAGGAGGGTAAGTCCGCTCTTTTCTGAGACTTTATTATTTCATATTCATGGGTGATAGCTTCATTTGAGATCTTGACACGTGCTTGCAGCAGGTACCCACGCCTCCTGAGCATCCACTGCCAAGTCCTTGGGATCCGTACAGTTTCTTGCTACCGTACAGGGACACAGTGAAGTCACGTCACTGGACTGAGAGCCATGGGGCTGAGGAGGCTAAAAATCCAGGTGGATCCATAGTGGGACCAGCACGTGATGAC
Source organism: Gallinago undulata (assembly GCA_026546715.1). Taxonomy (NCBI): domain Eukaryota; kingdom Metazoa; phylum Chordata; class Aves; order Charadriiformes; family Scolopacidae; genus Gallinago; species Gallinago undulata. Next base: position 1,802,479 of record JAOTQQ010000016.1, on the reverse strand, counting down.
AGCACTGTCTTTGCAGTTTTAAAAGTGTTTGCAACACGTGGGACAAGTTTTTTTATATTCTTTAAAAACAAACCTAGGCTGTACTTCGTTCTGGTTCCACACCTCCATGGCTGTGCCCATTACCTTGTGTAAAAGACCTTGGGGACGCTACACAACGATGGCAACATCATCCTGCATGGAAATTTTGATCCACTGCTCTTGCAACAGTTTGAAAACAGTAGCAAGGATAACCCTTGCTATTTTTGCATCTCTTCCAGTCATGAACATGAGTGGGGAAAACCATGGCAGCGAATAGATGTTGAAAGAATGTATTTCAGATTTTTGTTCTCTGGAAATACACCCGGGAGATAAGAAAGAGAATAGCTATCTCAGAAAGAGGCAAAATAAAGCAAAATGAAGCAAAATTATGCAGGTTCAGGGTTTGTTTTCTTTTCTCCACTTTTCAGATTTATCACTGTCTCCAAGGGAGATGTCGCCGACAGGGCTATAGCGGTGAGATCTCCTCACACCACAGAGGGCTCTGCAGTAGCAGTGGGGGTGTCTCGAGCCTCCAAGGACATGGATCCTTCTTCTGTGATAGGGAATGCTCGGTCACCTACAGCCGGAGACCTTCATTCTGCCAACCCATGCCAACATCATCCACCTGCAGTATTGGAGGGGGGTTCAGATGTGGCAGTGGGGGTTCTGTTGCAATAACCTGTGGTGACGGTGGGGAGACATCTGGCTGGAGCACTGCAGGGGGGACAGTGCCAGACTACGGCACTGGGGGTGCAATAGGGTGCGGCACCGAGGGCTCAGGCCGAAACATCATTGATAGCTCTGGGGGTGGTGGGCCCATTTGCCACAGTGGGAGATTGGGCATCATCGAGGGAGGACGCCCCGGATACAGATACGATGTGTCACCCAGAGAAAATGCCTTAACGACGTATGGGGGCAGTGGTGGGTCAGGCTACTACAGTGGAGGATTGGGCTATGGTGTTGAGGGATGCTCAGGCCCAGAGCTCAGCTCTGGAGGTGGTGGGTCCTCCCAGGCCATGCAGCAGAAATGCCCTGTGGTGGTCCCCAACATCAACGCCCAGCAGACCAAGAAGACCAGCCGGTGGCCCCTCAGCCAGAAGAAGTGACTGGCCCAGCAGCCAGCCTTGCTTAAGAAAAAGTGACCTGGATGTGTTGCTGTGGTTGGGGACCTTCGTATTCCTCGAGTTGGGCTGTGCTAGTAGTGCTGTTGTGAGCGCTGCTGGGAAAGAGGATTTGTGCTTTGGTGATGAGAAAAGATTCTTCTCTCCATCCCCTTTTTCTTGTGGATTGGAAAATAAAACTTCATAGTCTGTGGGAAATTCCAGTATCTGAATGATTTCTTTAATTTCTGGTTCCTTCACTCAAAACACAGATACTCAAGGAGTCTATTTCACAACACAGGATGTATCTTCCAACATTTTTGCTATAGATTTTACAACTGTTACTCAAATGTAATACTTATTTTAACAGAATTAAAAAATATTCATTTTTAACAGCAAGAGAAGGTTCTTAGTTCTGCTCTTGCTGAAGTCAGAGCTTCTCCCATGCTGTTCCCATCAAAGTGACCTGCTGAGACCCTCTGCATAGAGGGTTAAGGAGATATGCAAAGCTCCCAGGTGATTTCCAAGTGATTATTATTTACAGCGTGACCTTGGGAGTGCACAGTTATTTACTTGGAAACAATTACACGCCAGGCTCCTGCCCCAGAGAGATTGCAGGGGATGTCGTAAGCCGGAGCACGTAACCCTTCTGCTTGCACCAGTGGCATGAGGCAATTCCAACATACTCATTTGCTTCTTCACAGTAACCTGTTTCATGACATTTTTTGATAGGATCAGGCCCTAAATTAGGCACGGGAAGAGGATGATTCCTCTGTGCTGATGTGAGAGCGCGGGGGAGGCTTGAACATCCTGTGCCAGGTTTGTTGTGGAACTTGCCAAATATTTAGCATTTTGGTACTGTTCCCTGGGGGTTTTTGCCTCCTCCAAATATTGATCATAAAGGAAAAATACACCCATAGATCTATGATCATTTAAAAAGGAGACAAAAGAGCATAAAATCACATTGTAAAATATTTTTTACCATTTCTATTTTCACCCACATGTGGGCATTTTTACCCTTTCAACTCAATAAAAACCCAAAAATCTGAGAAAATTTTGCCCTGATGTTTATAAAACACCACAGATTACCCAAAAAAAAAAAAAAACAAAAAACCTCTGAATTCTAGCCCTGTGTTTGGTGCCAAAATGGGTATTTTCACACTGTAAAATGTTGTAAAACTGGAGGGCTGTGGTGCAGGGAATGTTACACCAGGTTTTGTCACCAGCCATATTAAATTCCATTCTAAAATTAGACAGCATTATCGTTTATTTGTATCTACTTATATTTCTGAAATCAACCACTTCATTATTGATTTCTATTATTTTCCCTACTTCATCTGATAGCATCAAAGGCAGCATAAAACCTCAGAAAGCTCAAACAACTTCCAAGAGACTTCCAGAAAACCGATTAGAGACTGGAGTATTGAAAAAATTCTCATCTATTCAACTAACTGACCAAAAACCATCCCAAAATTCCAGTCCCCCCAGACCAAAAAAAAAAAAATAAAAATAGACAACACTTTAAAAATTTATTGCTTGTTCACTATCCCACCTGGCTGGTTCTTTGAGGTTAGTATCAAAAAGCATTCCATAAGCTTACAGCTGGATTAAATAATAGTGTGATAGACCCAGAGGAGGAGGAGGATGCTCTTGCATCCAGAGCTTGAACGTGAGGAGCTGGGGCTGCATCCCGCTGCCTTTCCTGACACACTGGAGTGTGAGTCTGGATTTTACATACCCAGACACATTTGCACATGCAGATTTCCACCCAGCTCATTGTGCAAGAAGGGGAGGAATGAGTCATCCCTGGTGGCTGAGGAACTGTGATAATGCAGGACTCTGGTCCACCAGCGTGTTGGTGCTTGCAGAAGCCGTGGCCCCTCCACTCTGGCTGTTTGTAAACAGGCTGAACAGTAAACACAAACCTGATTTCTTGATGAAAGTCACTAACTGGTGCCTCTGGATAGAAACTAAAGAAATTGTTTTAGAGATAGCGAGCGGGAGCCACCCCTCCACTTCAGATGTTCAGTCAGTCTCTGCCCAACAAAACCTTGTGGCTCCCTTGTTGGCAGAGAGGGAGTTGAGATGCAAAATGAGTAAAAACACAGAGCGAGCCCTTGCTGAAGTTGCATGGCCACACTGCTAAGGGAAAGTAAAAGGAGAAACCAGAGCTGTTGCAAGGCCACACGGTTGCACAGTTGATTGCAGCAGGCCCAGGAAGAGCTGGGTGAGCCTGAGGTGCTGAGTGAGCTCAAGGTGCGTGGTGAGCTCCAGATGCTGGGTGAGCTCGGGTACACGGTCTCTGAGAGAGCACTTTACTCACAGCTTATTCATGAGAGCAAGGTTTGCCCAAGTGGCTTCTGTAGACACGCATTTCCCATCACGGACAATGGCAGGCAACTAAAAAAAAAAATTCAAATATTAGAAAACCAGAAATTTTGAAAGAGCAAATCTGTTCTGTATTGGCCAGGGAAAATGTCAGCAATAAAAATTAGTGGCAACTAATTAGTGTCAATATCAGTGAAATAACTACAAAATCAGCCACGAAGTAGATAGACACAGGTAGAGTGTCTATCTCCACCTGTCTACCACATTCCATTTTTGGGGTATTCACAGGTATAAGCCAAGACTTCCAGAAAGGACCTGTGCCGCTACCTGGCTTTGACAGATCACTTTCCAGTTGTAGCTCCTGAAGCTCACCACAGTGGCCACAGGCTTCGTTATCCTGGTTTTCTTGCTCCGGGAAATGACAGAGTCAAAGAGAGGAGGTTGAGAGGGGAACCCTCAGCTGCTAAGCTTCTGGTACCTGTCTTACAGAGTGAAAACAACTTTAAAGATGCCCTCAGAGAACATGTGATAAGGACTTTCTAAAAGCTTGCCATTTTTTAATGGCGAGGACCTGAAAGTAGTGGCTCTTTTGTCCACTGCGCAAGACCCCTGTCCTGCCAAGAGCAGGTAAAGGTGACCAGGCATCATGACCTCTCCTACCTGCCAGACTTTGGGCAAGAGATTTCAGGAGGATAAAAACCTCCAAAAGCACCACCTTTGTCATCCATTTTGCAACATAAAACTCATCCAGGCATGACGGTGAGACAGTCAAGCCACCCACACGGTTTTCACTCTTTGTGCATTACAACCTGCGTGGGGCAGGGTGGCAATTAAAGCTGTGTAACACAAGGAAGACAATCCACTGTATGACAAGCCAATCAAAGAAACTGGATTGATTAAGCTTTTGAAGGTTGTGGGTAATTAAAGGCGTGGCTGTTTGGTAAATACCTTGGTCATTTTTCCCCAGGGGTTTATTGCATTTTCAGGAAGAGAGTTCGGAACCGTATAAAAGTTCTCAGACGGGAGAGCAGCTCATTCACTCAGCTCCACTCCTTCTTCAGAGCCTTCACAGCCAAGGTGAGTTGCTACTAACCCGCTAACTTTTCATTCCTGTGACAATTTGCTGAACTGAGCTGAGATATGCTCTTACAAAGACAGATCTATTGCAGGTGCTGGGATTATTGAGACCCAACTTCTTTCCTAGGTGGCTGAGGTTATTTCACACTATCAAAATTGGGCTGAAGGCTGTTTATGCTAAGAAGCAAAATTTATTGTTCTTATCACATGTAGATATATATGGATTACTTCAGTGCTCAGGATTCCTAGTTTCCAAGGGACAAACTGGGAGTAGAAAAGTAAAGAGTGGGATTTGGGAATGAATGGGATTGATTGATATTTCATAAGAAACTTTGGGTTTAAGCTGGGAATTTTAATTGCACTTATAAGCCTGACTCTTTTACTAAACTCCTTTGGAAATATAAATTGTCAGGAGCTGAGATTATTCAGCTGTCCTTGAAGAAATTTAGGAAAGAACTGAGAAGGTAGATTTAAACTATGAGAGGAAGGAGCAGAATAAACAGCCTTCGGCTCGGCTGGTCTCATCTTGGTTGGTTCCTGCCTCCTTGAAATCCCAGCTCTCCTCAGAAGGGGGTTTAGATGTGCAGAGAGTATTTTCCTCGTGCCTCAAGAAATAGGACACTGATGCACCAAGGGCCCACAGGGCATGGAGGAAGCAGAGGGCACAAGGAGGGAGGAAGGCACAGGAGTGTCTTCATTTTGAGCATCTGGCTTTGAAAGTATATTTTGCCAAGGTTCTAATACCACCAGTCCTGGCTGTAAATTCACCAGCTGTGCCAGCGACCCTGGAGGCTGCAAGTTCTTCAGACCCTTGCCAAGATGCCTCTTGCCAGTGCAGCATAAACTGGCAGCCCACGGCACATCACCTCCTCCATTACACGGCCCCGAGATAATCCCAGGGTGTCTTCCACAAGTGCCCATGGGATGCCGCAAGGGAGAGCAGGGAAACAGCTCATGGAGCCCAGAAGAGATGGAGACTGGGGCTGCTGGGGGGGCTCATGAAGGTGTTCATATGGTGGGGGCTGATCTGGCACTGAGGGAACGAAGCCCCAAACAGGAGAAATGGAATAGAGAGACAGACAAATCCTGCTGAGCCCTGAGAGGCTCATAAATATGTCAAGGAAATCTGAACCCAAAGCAGAGCAGGGAAAGGACGCTGCCTTTCATGCATCTAAACACAAAGGTCTCTCCTTCCCCAGGGTTCGCCGCACCAAACGAAAAATGTGCTCCCGTGCAGACAGAGGCTGCCACAGCTCTGAGGGCTCCTCCTGCCACAGCAGGGGCTCCTCCTGCCATGACAAAGAGAGGTCTTGCCACAGCTCCGAGGAAGTTGTTTGCCACGAAGTGAGCGCCGTGCAGGATGTGACGCCAGTGGTGGTCCTCCCTCCCCAGTGCCCTGGGCATGTGCCGGTGGCCCCCGTTCCCTGCCAGCAGCAGCAGCAGATCAAGCAGCCAGTGCAGTGGCCCCCCCAGCAGCAGAAGTGAAGGGGCGAGGATGAGCCGATGGTCAGCGCACACCCCGGGGCTGCACCTCTCCCTTCTCCTCTGCAAGACGCAGCCCTGAGCTTGGGCAGGTCCTGCTCCTTCCCTCCAGCGCGTACGACCTCTCCCTGCTCCCGACAACGCAAAGTGGCATTAGCATGGCAGAATCGTGATTTGCACTCACGTGCGCGAGAATTTGAATCTATTATTAATCTCCTGCTTCTGTCTCCAGTACCAAAGATGTGATATTAAAACCTAAAACTCAAAAAACTTGCTGGTGTTCTAGTGTTTTTCTATCATTACTCTCCTCCTTGTCTTCAGCATCATTCCTGAGCCCACTTTTATTAGTGAGAGCTGCTTTTCACAGCCTCCTCCCCTTCCCGGTTGCACTTTGACGGCAGCAATGTGTCAACGCTCGGCTCTTGTGCATCCGCCAGACAAATCCAGAGACCGGGTTTGGAAAAGCTGTCTGGGGTTGGAGGTGGAGATCAGCATCTCTCATTAATCCCAGCCCTTGGCTCTGTGACAGCTGGCCCTGAGCCTTAGACCCTCACAGGCACATTTTGAAGGACCTAAAACTAAAGCTTCGTCTTTATAAAATGTACACAGCTGGTGAGCACAAAAGCAGAGTCCATCTAGGAAGTCTGGAAATCACCAATCACCATAAACAAAAAGGTATAGGCAGAGGAAGGACTACATCATATTTAATCTTCCTTCTGACCTGTTCTGAATAGAGAATATGGAGTTAGATCAATATTTTGTATAAGGTATATCTATCCTCTTCGAAAATCCCAGTAAGAGCCCATATTGCCGTGCTTAAATACTAGCTAATGTAAAATATATATATATTGAGGCACTGGCCCAGGTTGCCCAGAGAAGTTGTGGCTGCCCCATCCCTGGAGGGGTTCCAGGTGAGGTTGGATTGGACTTTGAGCAACATGGTCTGGTGGGAGGTGTCCCTTCCCATGGCAGAGGGGGGAACTAAATGGCCTTTAAGGTCCCTTCCAACTCAAACCATTCCACGATTTTATAATTCTATGATAACTGGGTTTAAGACAGTCCATGCACTGCAACATCGACTTCCACTGTGAACTCTAATCCTGTAAACACCACTCGTGCCTGGAAAACAAGAGAAAGACTGTGAAAGAAAAAATTTTTTCCAGTTCCTGCCAAGGTTTAAGTTGACTTTTCTCAGCAAAAACCATACAATTTCCATGAAAAAAAGGAACATCGAATGGACAGATGGCCATAAAAAGCAGCAGTTGTATTTCCCATTGCACCAAATCCACCCCCAGGTTCTTCTCTAGTGTCCACCACCATGGAGGCAGATTGCTGCAGGAATTTGTGCCTCTGTGGGATGAGAGCAGTATTGTGTGTAACGTGCTAGATATTTAATTAGCAAAGGGCTTGCACTCAATCTTTGAAAGGAACAAGAAACTTATTATTAGCACTTGTTTTATTATTACTGTTAATTAAAATAACGAGGAGCATCATTCCCATATGCAAGGTACATGATTGCAGGTGCAAAGAATGAACGTCAGGGTCAGAGATGGGCAGATCTGACTGAGCATGAAGGCATCGCATGATGCCACCTCCCTGTCCCCCCAGTCATCCAGGTATCCCTCTGCCAGGGCCAAACCCATCCTGTGACAAACGGGAGGTTGAAACCAAGCCAGACTGCAGGCTCTGGGCTGGGTTTGATTCTGGCTGAAAGTGTTTGTGGGAAGGGGAGATAAAATCTCCCATCTTAAGTCTTTCTAGGCAGTCCAAGTTTTCACCTACACTCTTGCTCTCAGCCAAGCTGAAGGTTGTGCAGGTTGTGTCATTCATTTAAGGAGAGACATAGGAAGAGCCTGAGGAATGGAGAAGCAAATCTCCTCTGAGCTGCAGTTTTGTTATCTCAGCCCACACCCCTGGGAAGGGAACCAGGAAAAGGGATTGCGTAAATTCAGCAGGAAATTGTCCCCATTGTCCCCCTGCCACAAAGGCCACAGCAAGAGGGCAACCTCTGCAGAGGACATTTTTTGGACATTGCCTTGATCAAGCCAGCTGGAGAAGAATGGGTGAGAAAAAGACGGCAAAAAGCATTGTAAGCCCAAGGCAAACATTAGAAAAGCAAGGGAAAAGGGAGCCCTGCATGTAGGGCACATTTCTCAGCACTAAATAAGCATTGGGTAAGTGTTGGGCTCCTACACAGTGTTTCTTGCTGTGCCATTGTGGTTCCTTACAGCGATGCTACAAGGTGAGGGTCCCAGACCACACCGGTCCCACACAACCTGGTACCCCATTAATTGTAACATCCCCCATAACACCCTTCTGAACATACCCCATAGCCATGGCACACCCCGCATGCCTTGTAGCTGCCCGGCACGGAGAGAAGACACACTTCCTTAGCACCGTGCTGGCTCAGAGCAGACCGGTAGCCGTAGTGCTGATAGTTGTGGCCACCCCGGCACAAGTCCCTGCCACGGGCACAAGTCCCTGCCACAGGCACAACCAGGGCCATAGGTATAGAGGAGAGGTGTCCAGTCAGGAGCCTGCGGGGTCATATCAGGTTGAGTTCATGTTTAGGAGGGATTCCCTTCTGGAATAACACACTATTTCAGGCAATGGAGTCTGCTTAAAGGAGTAGTAGCTCAGTGACAGAAGAAAGATAATAGCTTTTTATGCAATTTTTTATCTACTGCACTTCAAGATAAGCAGAATTGTACATCAAATTTGGACATTTTTTCTCAGTTTTTAGCATTTTCTATATGCAATCTTCTGGATGACATATTAGATACTGTAATATTATTACTGCAAGTGAGATTTTTTCCAAAAACCTCATTTATATTGGGTTTTTTTAGTAATTATATATCATTTATCAAAGAACTACAAGAAATATTCCATAGAACACATCTTTGTCTTCCAGTATTTGGAATAAACAATGAGTTTGGCTTCAGGCAGAGTGAACTCAATTGTGTAAACACAGAGCTAGAGTCTACAAATAAGTTTCCATAAATGTTCCAGATCAAGAGTCAAATCACGTACCTTAGCCAACAACAGCGAGAAGTAAAGCCAAACTGAGGGGAATGGCTTGAAACAGGAGAACTTTATAGAGCTGGAGGCTCCGGCAGTGAGGCACTCCTGGAGAATGGGGCTTTGCTCTCCCCTGACCACAGATGCTTCTGTTTGATGCCTTTGGTTCCAAATTTTTACATCTGATGCACTTTTTTTTTTTTTAATTTCTACCATCCTTTCCCTTTTACACAACAGCAAATTTACACCTGTACGCAATCAAAGATTTCTAAAGGCACCAGGTTACTACAGCCTAAATAAAACTTTTTATTTGTGGGTTACTTTGATACTGAAGCGCAGATGTACTGGACCTGTTTGAGGGATCCTAGTGAGTCAGCAGAGCATCATCCAAAATCAATTGTGCCTGACGTCTAATCCACAATGCCATCCCAGTGTTGACACATTCTTGCCTTTTATGGGACAAGAAAATGTAATTGCCAGGTTAGATGGGCATGACCTGTACTAGACGTGGAAGGGAAGACCGAAGTTCCTCCATGATTCACGGGAAAATCCAGGCTCAGAAGCCTCTACCTCTACCACACTATGCTGTTTTGTTTATGTTTTCTTGACCTAAAGTCCTCTATAATGTGTATTTCCATGAGAGCTGCAGAGATGCCATGGCTGAGTACCAAAAGCAGGACAGCAACACTAGCCCTCTGTCCCAGCTAATATTACAAGCATCATCTTTAACATTATTGTGAAATTAAAGGTCTTAAAACCTTACTGAGGAAGAAAGCACAGGGCCCACCTTCTCACAGCCACAACTGCTAAACATTTCCAGAAAGTAAGGTAAAGACAGGTTCTATTCAAAATGTTGGGGGAGAAAAATAGAAGAACATTAAAGAAGAACACAAGAAAATAGGAACAGAAAACAACTACACCTCTGGGAGCGTGAGCAGGACTTAGGGTGGTGGGTTGACTTCAAACCACTCTGCTCCAGGATTTAGTACCACTGCCATGAACGTGGTATTTCAGAATTAAACTATCAGCATCTGTAGCAAGAATAAAAGAAATCCTTGACAAGAAAATCATAGAGACAGATTGAAATTACCAGTGAAGAACACATTTGGGCTAATCCAAACTGTCTCATTAGTATATCCGGTACCATTGGGCAAGTCACCCAGAGTATTCCTGCCCTGAACATAAGCCGTATGAGTTAACATTAGTAATCATTTTTCTTTCACATGGAGGTGTGATCACATTTAGCTCTTGATCCATGTGACATCCTGGCACAGCTTGAGGAATTGGTACTTCCAAATTCCAAACATCTCTTCTGCTTGATACATGTTGTCTGTGACCAGATCCATGAGTTTCTTCAGCACTGGCGTCACTTTGCATGGAATACCTTCCAATCTCTTTCATAGGGAGGCAAAGGAATTAGAGTGCTATTAATAACTTATGGGACAATTACAATGCTAAAAGTACAGTGCATCAAAGGGAAAATGTCGGAAGCTGAATACAGTGGATAGAAATGGGCTGGGATGTGTAATTAGGTTACACTTTTCAAGAGATGTCTCATGTCCCAGATAACCCTTTGGAAGAGTATAAAAGGTGTCTCATCCCAGTTCCCTTCATTCACTTCTCTGCTCCTATAACACCTTCATTCCTGTTGCTGAAGAGGTAAGTCAAATTTTTCTGTTTCTCTTGGGTTTCTTTATGAAACCAACTGCTTTCATACAAGCTTTGGTAGAGTTGGAGTGTGACACCCCTCATGTCTGGACCTTGGTCATGCCAGACGCCAAGATCTTGATACCCACAAGAGCTGTTTTATTAATGCAAATGGCAAATGGAATATGGAGTACTGTGTCCAGCTTTGGAGTCCTCAACACAGGAAGGACATGGACCTGTTGGAACGGGTCCAGCAGAGGGCCACGAAGATGATCAGAGAGACGGAGTACCTCCCCTATGAGGACAGGCTGAGAGAGCTGGGGTTGTTCAGCCTGGAGAAGACAAGGTTCTGGGAGACCTTATAGCAGCCTTTCAATATCTGAAGGGAGCTACAGGAGAGCCGGGGAGGGACTCTTTGTCAGGAAGTGTAGTGACAGGACAAGGAACAATGGTTTTAATTGGAAGAGGGGAGATTTAGATTAGACACCAGAAAGAAATTCTTTACAGTGAGGGTGGTGAGGCACTGGAACAGGTTGCTCAGGGAAGTCGTGGATGCCCCATCCTTGGAAGTGTTCAAGGCCAGGCTGGATGGGGCTTTGAGCAACCTGCTCTAGTGGGGGGTTGGAACTCGATGATATTTAAGGTTCCTTCCAACCCAAACCATTCTATGATTCTATGAAATGGATGTTTTGAGTCATTTTTCTCTGAAAAGTAAATTGCTTCCATAAAAAGTCAGGTTTTTAGTGGGGAATATAAATGATCTCTCAATACCTAATCAGATTTGAAATCACTTTCTTATCCCTGAAGAACTAGAAGTTAGGAAGAATGCAGGTGTGCTCACATACATCTGGGCCATTGTACCAGCATTAATTAATATTTGATCTCTTTCCTACAGCTTTGCCAATACTGAAAAAAGATGTGCTCCCGCGGATCCTGCCACGACTATAGCTCCTCCTGCCATGGATCCAGCTCTTCCTGCCATGGATCCCGCTCTTCCTGCCACGACTCAGGATCTTCCTGCCATTACACCATCCAGAGGCAGCCCGTGCAGAAGTACACTTACGTGATGCCTTGCTGCCCCCCAGTGCAGCAGTATTGCCCCCCGGTGCAGCGCTACTGCCCCCCTGTCAAGCCCTGCTGCCCCCAGGTCCCCTACTGCCCCCAGTACACCAAGAACATCTGCAAGCTGCCACCAAAATGCCCCAAGTACTAGAAGCAGGATCTGACCCCGGCACCTGGACCCACCGGCTCACTTGTCCCTTGGATGCTCCCAATGACTAAAGCGTGACTCTTTGGGTTGCTTTTCCCATTTTCAGTTTGAGTGAATCCTCTAATACCTCATCTGTGATTAGAATCTTCAAAACATAAATCAGATCTGTTTTAATTTATTCAGCATGCAAGACCCACCTTATGTTCTTTTCCAAAAAGGCTGGGCATGATTTCTGCTGGCAGGGGCTTACACAGATGTGTCAACCTCCAAACCATGCACCTGAGACAATAAAATTTCATTTACAAAAATAGAAAAAGTTTATGGTTTCTTTATTCTTTGACCTCTTCGCTTGAGAATTACCTTTACCTCTGACTTCTTAGTCACCGCTTCTCATGCCCTTCTTCTCAGACTTATCACAAAAGACCAATATTCTAAAGTTTCAAAATGAGTGAGACTGTCCCTGGAGTACTGTGTCCATCTCTGGAGTCTTCAACACAGGAAAGACATGGAACTGTTGGAATGGGTCCAATGGAGGGGCCACGAAAATGGTCAGAGGGTTGGAGCACCTCTCCTATGAGGTTCAGCCTGGAAAAGACAAGGCTCCAGGGAGAACTTATAACAGCCTTCCAGTACCTGAAGGGGGCTACAGGAGAGTTGGGGGGGGGGGGCCGACTCGTGATCAGGGAGGGGCGCGATGGGCTGAGGGGGACGGGTTTTTCAGCTGAATGAGGGGAGATTGAGATGAGATCTCAGGAAAATATTCTTTGCTGTGAGGGTGATGAGACCCTGGTCCAGGTTGCCCAGAGAATCTGTGGCTGCCTCTTCCCTGGAGGGGTTCAAGGCCAGGTTGGAGGGGGCTTTGAGCAACCTGGTCTGGCAGGGTGTATGACTGACCCAGGCAGTGTGGTTGGAACTCAATGATCTTTAAGATCCCTTCTAAGTCTAACCATTCTATGATTCCATACACATTTCTGTGGGAGATTAATGCATTTATGGACAACATTCAGGGACCTCATCCATTACCTTATTTAGCCTAGGACTGTCTTTCCCAGTTGATTACTCCAGCAGCACCTCATACTTCATTTGTCACTCTGACTCAGAATAACAAACATTTTGAGGTGTCTAATAAATTCAAATAGGTGCCCAGAGGTCTTCTCTAACTCTCCTTCTTTCCCTGAACTTCATGCGACTGTTTTCAGTGAAAATTGCACATGCTTAAAAATAAATGCTAAACCTCTCTCTACTTTTTACAACCTAAGACTATCCTTATCTCTCTAGTCACCAGCCCATCTCGCTGAGACATCTGTTCTAGAACAGGATCGCTTGCTTCCTTCTGCCAGTGCCTGTTTCTCTGCATCAGCTTCACAAAGAGCTCGACAACTGACTTCAGCTGAAATTATTTACTTCAGGTATCTCGAAAAGGGAGAGGTGAACGCACCTTGCCTGATGGAGAACTGACACAAGGGCTTTCCCCAAAAAGTACTGCTTTAACAGCCTAGATGAACCACTTCTACTTTGCAGCAGTTTTCAGAAAACTGCAGGTGAGATTTTCCTAAACAAAGGCTACCTCTAAAAGACTTTAAAAACTTTCTCTTTGCTGAATCATGGCCTTGAAAAATAAACAAAAAGAACCCCATGCAGAACAACAAACCATGCTCTTGTGGGATGCGTTTTCAACTTCAGAATGAATTAATGTCTCACAAAACTTGTCAGAGTAGCAAATTATTCTTTTTTTCCCAAAATTTGACATGAAAAGAAACCCTGAAAGATATGAAGACCATCTCAATAGGGATAGCTGCCCCCTACTGAACTTGGTAAGCAACTTTTAGGACCCCCTTGTCCTACTTGCTTCAGAACTGATCCATGGGGTGCTCCCAAGGAGCTCCTTCATCACCCACCTGGGTAAAAGTCACAGGAAAGGAACAATTACCCGTTTCATTGCCCTAAAGTAAAGTCTTGGGCCACTGTGAGAGAAACTTGGTAGTAAATAATGAAACACTGCAATGAGTGAAAATTACAAAACTGCTTAAGTAAGACAGAAGCCCGGAGCAATTTGGGATGTGAAAACAGGATGCCAATAAGTGATATCTTCCCAGCACAAATCCTTCCTACTTAGGATGTGAAATCCCCTTCTTATATGATAAAGGATAATATCATGGCACAAGGGAAAAAAAAGCTCATGGCTGGTGGACTCACAACAAAATGAAGAAAAAGACTGGAATAGGGGACATCATCGTAGTGTCACCTCCGTTGTCAAGGTGTGTTTTGAGCCAGTCAACAGGACTTCCCTCTGAGTAGAACCCATGTGTGTTGTGGCTGTTAATTACAGTCCCTTGTGTCATGAAAAAAAAAACATATCAATCAATATGTGAGTCTGCCATGCAGACCAAGGAAGGAGTCAACGCATTTGAATTGTACATTGATGCAACACTGGTTGCCCAACAACAGCTCACTTAATAACTGTAGGGTTAGGTTGGCTTTTAATATGCAAATATGCAACTGCCTTCAAAATTCCCTTATAAAGCAGATTGGGAAATTCATTGCCTATTAACACGGTAAGGAAAAAGTCATAATTGGTTTTCCTGGCTGTGTTAAATCAGAAACCCTAAAAACTAGACACACAAGATAAATATGAATGTGACTACTTAATTAATTGTCAGCATTACCAAGAGATGCATAATTTCTCGGACAACCCTTTGGAAGGTATAAAAGTCCACCACCTCCTGCTCTTCATTCAGCATCAGCTCTCAGTGCTCTTCCTCTCATTTGCTCCAGCAAAGGGTAAGTTGGATTACACTGATTTATCTACTCACATATGACTTCTAGCTGGCAAGTTCTGCAATTGGACCTTGCCTCTGTCTTAGAAATTTCTTATTTTTGGTTGACTGGGTGCCTGAACATGTAAACTACACAAAGGGTGTTCATGGTTTCCTCACAGAAAATGAGACGACAGAAAAATAGGAGCAATTGAAGGACTGAATCTGCAAAGACACAGAGTCTTTGGGACCCAGCAAGGAATTAATTCCCCAACTGACTTGGGGGTGGTGGAGGGAGAGGTATCTCAGACAAGGCAGTGTGGTTTTATAAGTAAATTTTACCTTTAAAAGCCAACAATAGCATCTTGGATGGGAAATTCCTGTCAGAGCTGGACCATTGTAGATTGTCTTCCAAAAGACAAGGCAGTAGCACTTTGATGGTCAAGATATCCCATATGTTACCAAAGAGAGGAAAACAACATTTCCCAGACCAGTACAGAAAAAGAGGCACGGGAAACACAGAAGGTTACAGCTGTGTCAGCTTGATGGCATCTCTCTCTTCCCTACAGCTTTGCTGATACTCCAGAAAGATGTGCTCCCACGGATCCTGCCACGACTATAGCTCCTCCTGCCATGAATCCAGCTCTTCCTGCCATAGATCTCGCTCTTCCTGCCACGACTCAAGACCCTCCTGCCATTACACCATCCAGAGGCAGCCCGTGCAGAAGTACAGCTACGTGATGCCCTGCTGCCCCCCTGTGCAGCAATATTGCCCCCCGGTGCAGCAATATTGCCCCCCAGTGCAGCCCTACTTCCCCCAGGTCCCCTACTGCCCCCAGTACACCAAGAACATCTGCAAGCTGCCACCAACATGCCCCAAGTACTAGAAGCAGGATCCGGCCCTGGCACCCAGACCCACCGGCTCGCTCCTCCCTTGGACGCTGTGTCCATGGATCGTCTCATCCTTGCTGAAATCCCTGGGTCTCTGCCATGTGCCTCACTGCTGGTCTGGGTGAAGCATTCCCCTAATTATCATTCAAGGTGTCATTCTTTCTAATTATTCAGGAAATGTCCTTTTTAATTATTCAGTGTATAATTACTGTTGGAAATCTTTCTGTGCCATGCAATTCTGTTTCAGACTCATCTGGGTGTGGGAAACAATAAATCTTAAATTTCATCAAACCTGCATTTTATTTCAATTTTGTTATTCGCTTTTTCCTTTAGACTTTTTATTTTCCGGATTCTTCAGTCAAATACCTTGATATTCTCAAAGTGTCCCAGCACTCGGTGGCCAATAACAACAATTCCCATGTTCGTTTGTGAAAAAGACAGACATATTAGGAGGGGGAAAAGTTCTCAAGTACCAAAAATCTACATGGACATAAAAGGCTGAGCAGATCAAAGCCTCCCCTACTTACACCAGACTGCTCTACACAGATTTTTGTCTGGTTGTTTTGAAAACAATGAGATCAAAGACAATTGAATGGAAATTCTTTTGTTTTGGAGACAAGCACAGCTCATTAAATGAAAGAGGAGTAAATAGTTCACAGTTGCTAATATTCTTACTCAACAAGTGCAATAATTTACTCCGAGCTCAACTTCAGGACTTGGGCATATAAATATTTTCAAATATCTTAATCCCTCTGAGCCTCTGAAAACAGAAGCCACAAACATCTTTTTCATATTCCAGTGTTGCTTGTCACTGGTATATACTTTAGAGCAGAGAAACGGGTTACACCAGAGAAGGTCCATCTCATGTAAGACTCCTGTGCACTCGCACAGCATGGATCCGAACACCACAATATGTTATTATGGAGAGCTCGTAAACCCAACACTGCTGAGCATAACAGCAATATCAACCCCCACATTGCTCTAAAAATGACATGGCATCACTGCAAATTGGGCTGCCTTATATACTCCCCTAAAAGAAATGAGCATGTAGTGATAGGATGAGTGGGAAGAGTTTTGAGCTGAGACGTAGGGAAGAACTTGTTTGCTGTTAGGGTGGTGAGAGACTGGCCCAGGTTGCCCAGAGAAGCTGTGGCTGCCCCATCCCTGAAGGGATTCAAGGCCAGGTTGGATGGGGTTTGGAGCAACTTGGCCTGGTGGGAGGTGTCTCTGCCCAAGGCGGGGGGGGACTGGGTGGTCTTCAAGGTCCCTTCCAATCCAAGCCATTCTATGGTTCTGTTTTTCTTAGCAGTATCTGAATTTGAAAGATTAGGAAACATTTTATCAGTGGGTGTAACCTCAGACACCCCAGTTTTGGAAGGCTGTAGAGGAGGTAGAAAGATTCCAGAAGAACATTGATGTCATGCTCCAGGCCAAAGTACGGTGGAAAGGAGAACTGTCACACAAGCACCAGCTTCGCTGCAGCCTCTCTTGGTTTCGGACCCGTAACTGAGTCACAAAATGTCCCTAAGGAATTCATGTAATCCTCCCTTGCTGCACAAAACTCACCACAAGCAATTATATCGCCTCTAGCCTGAAGAAAAGCTGTAGGACACCCGTACTTTAGAGAGAGCTTCTCGTTAGCAGTTAGCGAATTACTCTAATGGGTAACATTTTCCAAAGTTGATGAGTTAGAGGCTCTGTTTTCTTACTCTTCAGAGTCTGAGTCGAACGGGATTATAAATCCAGTTTTAATGCCCATAATTTCACCACTGGTGAGACAATCCAGTATTTGCTCAAACTTCTGCTCAAACTTCAGCTCAAATGCTCCTTTTCTCTGAATTCTTTGCCCTCCAGACATCTCTGCAGGTGAAAAAAAAAGTATAAGAAATCAGTGAAGGGAAAGAAAAACCAAGGAACAGGAAAACTTAATATATTCCTACCATGTACAGACCTCATCACCAGACATTTTTCTCTGATCTTAAGTAAGAAATAAGCATGGAAACATGCAAAACAATCTGATGGAGTCACTCAAGTCAATTAACAAGTCAAGGAACTTGTAAAGAATCGGAAGTATTTTATTTTTTGCTGCACCAGGGAACCGAGGTGATCACGCCAGTCTTCCCAGCATCGTGCCATACCCATGACTTGCAGCTGATAATCCCATTTCCTGTTGGCATTCAGCAACAGACAAATTAAAATCCTGACCTGTCACCTGTGCAAAACGGTACGGCCTACCCCAGGAGTCAGCATTTCTGAGACCTTTCTGTCCCTGATGCAACCCCGGTTGCCAATTGGCGAGCTAATTAACACCTATGAGATTAGAGTCACTTCAGGAAATGGGAGAGAAATGCCCTCCAAAATCCTTATGGGAAATGCATTAGAAATTACATATGAGATGAAATACAGTGCGTCAAAGAAGAAACACTAAAAATAGGATAGCGCAAACATCTGTGTGATTGAGTGCGGAAATAATTAGTCATTGCGAAGAGGTGTCTCATATCTGAGATAACCTTTTGGAACTGTATAAAAGACCGTTCAGCACAGTCCTCTTCAGTCGCTCACCTTCGCTTCCAGACACTTCTTCCTCTAGCTGAAGAGGGTAAGACCAATTTTATTATTTCTGTTCATGCTGAGAGAGAAGAAAGATCTACTAGAGGTTTTTATGGACCTCCTGGGAGCTGGGACTTAACTAAATGCATTCTCCTTGCACTCTTGTGGTGCTTGGAAACAGGCACAACGAGCTGCGGATGGAGGGATGGGGATCACCAGGGAAGATCCAGCAAGGGCACGTGATAGGATCCTTGGGAGACACCAGCTCCATGCTGTTCCCCAAGGGAGATGGGCTTTGGGAGTACCTTATGGGGCTCATGCATCAGCTTGAAGGGATCTTAATTCAGACAGCAGTTGCCGGAGCAAGCCCAGCAGATTAAGCAGGACTGAGAATACACTCGGTCTGGATTAGGTGGACAAAAAGAAAGAAAAGCAGTTTGCTAGGGAGCTGAACAAAAATTTTATTTAAAAAAGAGGAGGTAATCTAAGAAGTGGATCTGGGGCCCCTCTCACCACATTGATCTCTTGTTCCTGACAGCTTTGCCGATACTCCAGAAAGATGTGCTCCCACGGATCCTGCCACGACTATAGCTCCTCCTGCCATGGATCCAGCTCTTCCTGCCATGGATCCCGCTCCTCCTGCCATGACTCAGGATCTTCCTGTCATTACACCATCCAGAGGCAGCCCGTGCAGAAGTACAGCTACGTGACGCCCTGCTGTCCCCCTGTGCAGCAATATTGCCCCCCAGTGCAGCAGTATTGCCCCCCAGTGCAGCGCTACTGCCCCCTGGTGCAGCCTTGCTGCCCCCCTGTCAAGCGCTACTGCCCCCAGGTCCCCTACTGCCCCCAGTACACCAAGAACATCTGCAAGCTGCCACCAACATGCAAGTACTAGAAGCAGGATCCGACCCTGGCACCTGGAATCACCGGCTTGCTCTTCACCCAAAGCCTCCAGCTCCTCTCCTTGTCCATCACTTCTCTGCCAGCAAACACTTTTAATCGTGTGATTTTAGGATGAAGTCTCTCGGTTCAATGAATTTTGAGCTGTTGATCTCCTTTCTGCCAATGTGAAGCACACTGCCAGCCGGGAATAGCTTCTTTCTTTCTCTGCTGCTTCATTCTCCAGCAAGACAATAAAAATTTTATTTCAAGCCTACCTAACAGTTCTGGATGTTTTTAGTCACCACTCCATTGTATCTGCGGGCATCTAGGTTTTTTTTTCCTCATGGTTTTAGAGCTATGCTTTTATCACTGATGAAAATAGCTAAAGTAGGAGGACTGCCAAGGAAACATGAAAGGCAAGGAAAATGCCCGAGGTGCCCACTAGGGATGCTGCAGCTCACACCAAGGGCTGGGAGAAACACGTCGGATTAATTCCTGGTGAAACTATTTGCACGGAGCTCAGCAGATGCAATGGGGGTTTCAGAGTTACAGCCAGGGGCCTGGCCTACACGTTCATTTTTTTACCACAGACGCAATCTTTAAAAGCCGCTGGTATATTCGGAAACAAAACAAAGTAAATCCTGCAGGGCTTGGAACATCCTCAATTAAACA
The DNA here is from genome assembly GCA_026546715.1 of Gallinago undulata. Lineage (NCBI taxonomy): Eukaryota > Metazoa > Chordata > Aves > Charadriiformes > Scolopacidae > Gallinago > Gallinago undulata. The sequence continues at coordinate 1,782,848 of JAOTQQ010000016.1, read as the reverse complement.
ATTTCTACAGTGAAATGAGAGAAGGTTTCCCCAGTGTGATTCACCCATCCCAGGGCAGGCACGGGAAATAGGCTGGATGAGCTGGGTACTGCAAGTATGGAGTAAATGACTGGTTGGTGTACAAGTAATTGGAATTAGCTATTTATAGGATACGGAGAAAATTGTCATTGCCTGCTGAAAAGGAAAAGTTGCAAACGGGATGCAGAGGGCAATTAATTACTCACCTACATTCAAGTTGTTGCCATCACTAAGGGACAGCTCATTTTCATGCGACCCTTGGCAGCTACGTTAAAAAATCCTTTCCTTATTCATTCTTCACCTCTCCGAGTTGGGTTCTGAGTCAGTAAAGGCTTTCTGTCCCTAGGAATGGTTTTGTCTTCATGTACATATGGTCACTTTCCCTCGCTGCCCCTGGCCTTCAACTTTCTATTCTGTGACTAATCACAGCACATTTTATTTCCTCTTCCCTTTCCAAGTCCTACGAAAAGCACAAAACCTCTGAACTGGTTACACTTTCTGCTTGGCTCAAGCTTGAAGTTCCCATTAACTTGAGGATGAGAAATGGCAGCAATAACAGGGAAAAAATAATGAAGTTCACTTCTATTTTATTTTACTCTATTTTTCTCCATTCTGTTCCATTCTAAGCTTTTCTCAGCCCTGGAGAGGTTCAACTCCTGGAACCAAAGGCTTTATGAATATTTTACCTCATTAGAATTTTTAAAAAAAAAAAATCAGAGACTGTAGACATTTAGCAAAAGAAGTCCTCTACATCTAATGCTCTCAATAGCTTAGAGGAACATTTCTGCTCTGCTGAGTCTGTGTTAAATAACGTAACAGCGGATTTCCACAACCAGAATAAACCATTAACCCCTAAGGATTAATGAGGAGGAATTTGCTTTCGCTGTTTCACAGCGAGGATTGCTTCACTGCATCCATCTTTCCCAAATCCAAACAAACAAAGAGGTGTCACTCTGGGCATCTTACAGAGCCAGCCAAGTTCGTTCATTCAATGCGAAATCTAATTGGGATCTTTTGAAATCAGGTCTTTGGACCTAATTTGAAACTTTTCTTTTGTAAAACTCCTCTTGTAAAATCGGTAATGGGTCTTCCAGCCACCAGTGGGTCTCTCTCAAGCGGTTTTAGTTATCTCTGATGTCCATATCCAACTCTAATGGCAGCAGCGGGGTTTTTGACTCAGAGGGACACTGGATGAAGAAAAGCTGCAGAAAATCACACATAAAACTGCCTCATTTTGAATCAATGTCACTTACTTTACCTCACTGCTGAGGATCCCCCGTCTTTCTAACGTCAGAGTCTCTTATCATTTCTCTGCAGGCTCAGAAAGCCCCTCCTGGCCATCTCCCAAGTTGTCATGAGCCTCCTTTATCACTAATGAGATGAAGGTACTCAGCTGGTGTCAGTCTCTATCACTAATTAGATTATAATCACAGAATCACAGAATCACAGAATCTTAGTGGTTGGAAGGGACCTTTGAGATCATCGAGTCCAACCCCATTAAAAAAAAAAAAAAAAAACACAACAACAAAACAAAAACAAACCACAAAAACAACAAACAAAAAAAAAAACCACACAAAATCAAACAAACAAACAAAAAAAAACCCACCCACCAACTAAACCCCACACTCACAACCCCACACAGAACACCCCAGCACAAACCAATGATCTTGGCCACTAGAGCATGCCCTGAAGAGCCACATCTACACGTTTCTTAAATAC